>NDGN011449737.1:0-17032 GCA_002564285.1 Tympanoctomys barrerae
AGAAGGAAGGAAGGAAGGAAGGAAGGAAGGAAGGAAGGAAGGAAGGAAGGAAGGAAGGAAATTCTGACACAAGTGATAACACAGATGAACCTCGAAGCTCTTACACCAAGGGAAATAAGCCAGACACAAAATGGCAAATACGGACGCGATAGCTCCACTAGTGGGATGGACACCTGGAGTTGTCCAACTCAAACAGGAAGAACATGGTCACAGAAAGTGGGTGTTCAGAGTTAAAGGGAACACTCTCCGCTAGGTGAAGTCCTGGAGAAGACCTGGAGGACAGGACAGCTGGACAGTGCAAACATACTCAATGCCAATGAACTGTACACTTACAAATGGGCCAGATGGTAAATTTTGGGTGTATTTTACCGCAATTCCTAAAAAAATGAATATAAAAAGTACAAAAGCCTAAAAGAAGGTAGAGAAAATAGATGAAAGAAAAAAAAAAACTAAAGCAGAAGTCTTGACATTAACACGATGGATTGCAATTCAAATACAAATACCTTTAAGACTAACATTGACCATGAGGGTTGTTCTACATCAAAACTGGTGTGGTGGCCCATGTCTGTAATCCCCACTAGTACATAAACTGAGGCAAGACAAGAAGACCTCAACTTCAAGCGCATCCTGTGTACCTCAGACCCCCAACCAATAACAAAAAAGACCGGGGATATAACTCAGTGGTAGAGCACTTGTCAAGCCATATGAGGCCATATGTTCAGTCCCCAGCACCAAAAAAGTGATTCACACCCCTGGTGATGTAGAGCTTCCAATCAGAAGGAAAACGCCAGAAAAAGTGCCTCTTTTTTGCTTGCTCTCCACATCAGCCTTGGGAAAGCGAGATCTGTGGTAGGAAGAGACTGCGCGCACTCCCAGCCAGTACGGCGAGCCGGGCAATATGGGTCATGAGATTCCTCCTTCAGATAGCTTCACTTCCTTTAGGTCTTAGGACCTACACAGCAAATCCCAGGCTCCTTCTCCTTTGGGTTCTTCTAAAACAAGGTTTGCATCCTGGAGGTCCTGGGGTACTAAAATTGCTGCAGACCTGCGGCTGAGCCCTGGGGAGCCCTGCCTGGGACTGACACAGTCCTCTCAGCACCTCAGAGACAAGGCCACCACCCTGCTCTGCAGCTGATCCCCATCTCTCTCAGGGTGTAGGCTCCCTATACACCTTGCAGCCCCACCTTGGCCTGAGCACTGTTGGCTCCAACTCACAGGCCAGGAACTGCAGCTCAGGGAAGTCAAGGAGTGAATGTTCCAGGTGAGAGGCCAAGTTGGGATTCAAATTTATGACCTGGTGGACTGTACAGCTCAATTCTTAATCATTAGGCATGGGTGTCCTTCTGAGACTTCCAAACAGCCTTGGGAGTTCCACAGTCCAGAGACCATGAAGCCTGAGAAAGCAGGCAAACAACAAATCATCCACTACTCATAAGTGCACCAACTCAGAAGAGACTGGTTAGTTTTCAGAGCACTTAGATCTAAAAATCAGGTTGCCGCAGTTGCCAAGGTAGCAGGTAGAAGGAGTTTCATTGTTATCCATAAAGGAGGAGAAAAGTAAAGGAACAACCAGAGAGGAGCATCGACACCCAAAAGTAACACAGCAAGTTTCTACTAGCCCCCTAGTACACTTCCTTCCACCCCAGAAAGGGTCAGACCCTGCCAGGCCCCCAGGGCACGTGGCCTTTAGACACCCCACCATGTGTCCCATTCTGGAGGCCACTAGGACACAGCTGAAGTCGTCCGAAGTCCGCACAGCCTTCCTGCCAGGCCACCGCACACCACCTGCCTGCAACCTGATGCTCGGCCCTTCGTTTCTTACTGCTAATTAATTTGGATGGAGATGTCTTTAAAACGAAGCTTACACTGGGTCCTCCCACTGTCTGTGAACCAATTTCATTACAAGAGAAACCGTGTTGCCAAAATGAGAAATCCCCTCCTTTTCAGGCCTGTGCCCTTGAAGGCATCTTATTAGAAAAGACCATTTCTTAATTAACATTTTTGATCTTTAATCCATTACACATCCCTCTAATCCTGTACGGAGGTGCGGCTGGCCCACTTCCACAGGCTGGCTGGGGCTGCGTGAGGCTGCCAACTGCAGCGCGGAGGGCTCGTGCACAGCTGGACTCCAGGGCGGACAGTCTGCCGCTCCTAACACCACCTCTGGGCTGGCAGTGGGGACATTTCCCGAGTGGGAGCCAGGGATGGGGCTCGGCACAGACACCCCCTGCGTGGGCCGGCTGCAGACGAGAGTTCATTTCATTAACCCCTGAACCCCAAGCTCTTCTGGGCTCCGGAATGGCTCTGTGCAAAGCCCTTCCAGCAGATCGGCTCCTGCTAGGTGGGCGGAGGGGGTGGCATGCAAGGCTGCTCCCCTCCTCTCGCACCACTCAGCAACTCAACCACATCTGCATGGAGCTGGAGCTTGGAAACCACTGGCCCGTCATTGGCTCTCTCCTTTTTCACTGGCTTTTCACCCAGCTTTCCCTCCTGCCCCCAGGTCACCCACTCCTCCATCCCACCCCACCCCCATGCTGGTATATCCCTGATTTTGCCTAACCTCACCCCATGGCAGGTGCTCCCATTCCCCCTGGGAGGAGGTGGGGGTAGCTACCCCCAAATACACCCTGAGCCAAGCCCCCAGTGTCCACACCACAGTGCCCTCATGGCATGGAGTAGAGCTGTCACACTGCCTGTGGCCAACCTGAATCTGCAATCCCACCACAGTCACCAAAGCTGGCAGCACCCCAAAGCCCTGCATCCAGTCGGCTCCTCACCAGCCTCTGGAGCCCTGCTTCCTGTGTCGCTCACACCCCATGCACAATGCAGCAACAACTGCTGTCCGACCTCCCTCCACCAAGACACTACTCATTTGACCTCCTGTAGATCAGGGTTCTAGGCCCATCACCTCCCTGGATGTGTGCTCGCTCATCTGGATACTTCTTACCCACACAGCTGAAGGGACCTCCAGATATAAACCCCATTATGCTACAGCCTGATCAAAACTGACCCCCAACTCCCCATCAACTCCAAATAAAGGCCACAGAGCTCACTATGTCCAGGCCCGAAGGAGCAGCCCCTGCCAGCATCCCTAGCCTCCTGACCTCACCTATTCCTCTCCCTCACCCAGTCCTGAGGGCTCCAAGACTGCCCAGGCCCTCTTCAGGATTCTAATGTCCCCTCTTTCAGAGGCCCACGTAGGTACCCTGCAGAGGCCAGTCCCTGCTCCCTATCTCACTGTTCTTTTCTCAGGCACACATTTATTCTTTCGCTTTTCTAACATATCTCCGCTACCTGACAAGCTCCCATGGCCTTTGTGCTCCCGATCACCACCTAGAACAATGCCCAGCACATATAGTCAGTGGTCAATGACATCTGAGACCACAGAAGGAGACGAGCCCACGGGGACCACGCCCATGGTGACCCAGGCTTATGGCCAGCCTAGCACATCAAGGAGAGGAGCAGCAACAGCAGCGAAGGGTTCAGTTGAAGAGGTGGTAAGACATGAAGTAGAGCTTCCTGGTGACAACAGTCCTGAGAATCTTTCCATCCACTCAAACAGGCAAAGCTCAAGCCCTATCCTGTGTAACTCAGGACAATGAGGGTAGCAGGACAAAGGTCCATAGTGGGAAGGAAGATGAAGCCGAAGAATAGCCAAGGAGAAAGGACAGACCAGCGTGTGGTGTCCACAGACTAGGAAGAGTTGGCAGGCAGAGGAAGGCATCTTAGAAAGGGCAGCCCACCTCCAGGAGATGGAAGCAAAGACACTGTGTGGCCAGGGAGGGTACTAGTCCTTAGAGGACATACAGCTTCAGGGTATATGGAACAGAGAGGAACTGCTGGAGGGGCACAGCCCAAAGACTCAAGGCAAAGGGAAGATGGGGACATAGGTGGCAGAGCTCCCAGAGGACTACTGCTGGACCTCCTGAAGTGCCCAACTTCAGGCTCAACACTCCCAGCTAGTGGTATCGTGTGACCCTCAGCTAGAAGCTGCCCAGGGCCCCTCCTTAGGCTGGGAGTGGTCCCCGAATCCAGCCAGCCTGGGAGCTGGGCCCAAATGTGGAGTTGCAGATCCCCAGGCTATGGCACTGGCACTTACTACTCCCCAAAATCCCCAAAATCTGCCTGCCTGAACTACCAGTTGGCCTCTGACCTAAGCCCTGAAGCCACCAGGCCGCAGAATGCAGTTGAGAGCCCTTCCCAGCATCGGCAAGAGGCAAGGGACCAGGCAAGCATCCATCTTCCCACAGGCAGGGCACAAAGGGTGCTGGGTGGTAGGAGGCGGGTTCTGGGTGAGGATAGTCCTTTCTTGTGAGGGAAACGTCGACAAGGCTAAAGCGGGCACCTCCAGTTGGTCCCTAGGATCTGGGCTGACAATCAAGGCAATTCCAGCCCTCGCCATACCCACCTGCTGTATAGGCAGGATTCTCATGAGAAACAGAACCAACAGGGCAAGGGCATGGATCGCAGAAAGTAGTTTATTACAAGCTGAGTAGTCTTCCCCACTGCAGTCAGCAAGCACAAGGCGTAGGACAGCCAATGGTGAAGTTCCAGCCCAAGCCCGTAAACCCAGGAACCAGAGTTGCCAAAGGCAAGAGTCCAGGTCCAAAAGGGAAAGTTGGAGAAACAGGAAGGAATGGATGGGCCCTCAGGGATTGTGCCAGACCCAGGCTTGCGGCCCGCACATCACCAAGGAGAAGAGCAGCAAGAGCAGCACAGGGCTCAGCCAGAGCAGCTGATGCCCAAAGGCAGGAGAAGATGGGCAGCCCAACAGCCACGCCAACAGGCAGCCAACTGCCTTTACCTACCCTGTGCTCTAGTCGGGTCTCAGCACTGAGCGGGGCCTCCCGTGTTATTGAGGGTCCCTCCTTCCCCTCTTCTCCCAAGCCCAATGCTGATCCTTCCAGATACACACCCACAGTTACACCCAGAAAAATGCTTTACCAGCTGTCTGGCATCACTCAGCTCGGTCACGTTGACATAAAATTAGCCACCACACCTGTGCTGGCATTTCTGTCCACATTCCTTTAGGAAAACTGTGGGCTGCACACAGGCCCATCCCTGGTGTCTCAGGGAGTAGGGGGGTTCCCAGCTTGAAGGGCATGGGGTGTTAGGCTGCAACGTCAGCATATGAGCCTAGGCCAAAGTTCTTCGCAGGGCATGGTGGTGTAGACCTATAACCCCAGCATTCAGGAGGCTGAAGCAAAAGGACTGAGAAATCAAAAAGTCTTTCCTGAAAATTCTTTCACCTGACTGTGATACAGCTTCCCTGGCATGGGGCTCAAACACAGACAGAGGGCACAAGGGGCTTGGTTCAAGGGTCAGGACACAGCTGCAAAGCTCTGTCACACCTACCTGCCCCAGGAGAGCTCCAGGAGCAGCAGATGCCTGCCCACACGGGGCAGCCCCACCACCTGCACTTCCAGCCCTCTTCGCACTGCCATTTCTTTCGTTGGCAATCGTGCGTTCCTGCGCTGGGAGAGCCCACATAGGAAGACTGCGTGTGTGCACCGACTACTGTCCCCAAGGAGGATGGGTGGGGGTGACTCGTGCTGTAATACTGCAGCTGTGCTGAGATCTTGCTGTGTGACACTGGGCAAAATCACCACCGTCTCTGAGCCTCAGTTTCCACCTATGAAAAACAGGGGATAATAAAATCACCTCTGGCCAAAGTACTCCCACTAGGCTTGGAAACGCCTGCTTGAGGGAAGTAAGGGACAGAGTGTGTGACTTCCAATCTACACTGAGCTGCTTACGGTGTAGCTGGCATAGACAGAACCTCAGGGGTGCAGACACTCAGCCCCCAGCTCCCCCCAGCTTCTGGCCTGCCTGCCATAGCCTCCCCTAAGAGGTAATCATAGCCCTGCCCCCCACCCAGGTTCCAGGGCTTTGCAGGCTCTGGCATGGCTGGAATCCCAAGCTGATCACTTCGCTTTTCTTTTTCTCTCCACATTTGGGGAAGGCATTTCCTCCTCCTCAGCACAGCCTGGGCCTGCTGGGTCAGATTTCCACCCAGATGGAAAGTCCCACCCAGCCCCCAGGAGAGCTTGCCAGGGAGACTCCACAGGGGGCCGGCCAGACCGGCTACGTGGCCCTTGGAAGGCCTTCCCAGCCAGGCCCACAACCCTGCCCACCAGGCGGGGAAGGGCAGGAGAGGGCGACTGGAGCTTGCAGCAGGACTGGACACTGCACCGAACAGTGTTCCTCTCTAGAAACAAAGTGCGGGCGTTGGGTGTGGGTGTGCAAGACCGAGCAGTGTGCGCAAGGGGGTCTGGGGACGGCCACACCGCCCTGCACACAGCCCATCTCATCTGCGGTCCCAGCTGTGAGCGCTTCACCCTTTCCGAAGCTCAGTTCCCTTGAAGGTCCCTCTTGGAATCTGAATTTTACTCACAGAAGATGAGTAAAAGTAATTTGGCTTTAAAAAGACTGTAAGGAGGAGTACCGTAAGGCAAGCCCTCAGGCCGGCCACCCGCACCCAGGGCTCTCAAAAATCAGTCTGGGCAGGGAGGAAATGAGGCGTCAATTTCCAGGGCTGTTCCCCTCCAACATGCAAACAGTGTCCTCAAAAAGAGGCTGGGGATCACTCCCGAGGTCAGTGCGATGGAAACCAAGCAGGAAAGCAAGGCTTCACAGCACCTACCGGCAGGTGAAAGGCTCTTGTATGCCCTGCCTGCAGAAATCCACTTAACTGCACTTAACTAACGGGCACTCAGGAGAGTTATCGGAGCAGCCGCTCCCACAGGCCCCAGATGCAGCCCAGCCCAGACAGCCTCGTTTGCTGGGTCCCCTCCAGGCTGCAATGTAGCAAACCCCACAACTGCGGGGTGCACACAGGCCTCGAGGCTTTTTCCAGGGGCCAATTGAAGCCTGCAAGGTCTTGAGGAAAGATGGTTCTGTATCGCGTGCCAAATTGTGACTGAGATAGTGCCTGCTGTCCGTTCAATAACTAATGAGGATCCACACAATAAATTCCTTGGCATTCAGTGCCAGGGGAAAAACGTTTGTTTGCATCCCAAGTACTTAAATCAGACAGAGACGGCAGCCACACTGCATTCCTACTTCCCTTTTCGCCTAGACTACCGGGAAGCTCAACTGCACACTGGCCCTCATCCTAGGTTTCTGACAAAGTAAGTCTTCTCTTATGCTGTGTTAGCTGCCCTGTGATGCATGGGCACCTTCTGGCCTTTCACCAACAATCACCACGGTTAGCATTTGCTGCGTGCTGTCCACCATGCAGAACACATGCCATCTACCCTCTCACTTGTCCTTGTAATGATGCCACAAAGCAGAGGCTGCTTTATCCACTCTCTACAGAGCAGGACACCAGGCTCCAGGAGTATCCAGGCCCTGGTCAGGGCCACCCCCAGACACGCTAGGAGGTGGTGCTCCACACTCACTTGCCCAGTGTCTCTTTGCTCCTGAACTGCTGTCCCCGAGGGTAAGCGATCACGTGGGACACAGACAGACACCTGTGCTGAATGGACACAGTGATCACTGGCTTCAAACCCCTGGGTCCGAACTCCTATCTCTCAGCCTGCAGGATCTGGTGAACCTAACTCAATCTTAACCTTGACCATAAAACCCTTAGTATTAAATCCAAACTTCCCTCTAGTCTGGCCCTACCCAAAGTAATTAATAACCAGTGAAATGCTCCCTGCCTGACACTGTCCTCCTCTCTGTGGGCCAGGGCTCTGGCCACAAAAGCTAGGGCCAACTGGGCAGACAATGCAGTAGCTTATATGACAGCGGGGACTCGGTACAGATGGTGGGAGCACATGGAGGTGGCAGCAGGAGGGTCATCTGGGACAGGAGGGCCAGCTCCTCACTCCCCCGACCCTGAATAGACCCAGAAAGGGCAGGCTACAACTATGAAGGGCCAGAGCAGTGGACACAGAACAGAAATGAGGACTGACCCCCACCCTCCAGCAGCTACTCTGGCCTGCGGGTGGGGAGGAGATGCCCTGCCCTGCTTCCTGCCCTGTTCCAGGCTGGCCAGGAGCCCTGCAGCCAGCACAGGAAATAACAGGGGCCCCCAGAGGCCGCCCAGGCAGGCCCAGCTCCGAGGCCGTCCGGGGAGGGAAAGAGGCCATTGTCGGCCTTTGTTTCAGTTTCCCCAGCACTACCCAGGCTCCAAGAGGCCAGGGGAGCTAACAAAGCTTCCCTCAACCCACAGCTGTCCAGCCTCCCCCAGCCCCAGCCCTGGGGAGAGGCCCACCAGGCCCCTGGGCTCTTAAAGTGGCAGGTGCAGGGTGGAAAAGGCAGTCGTGTCCAAGTTGGGGGTGGGGGTGTGCATCGGCCTGAGCAGGCCAGGCAGGCAGGCAGGCAGATGGGCCCTGGAGCTGCAGTCCTCATTGGGTCAGCCCGGCACCGGGCCAACAGCAGGTGTGAATCTCTGGAAAGGATTCTAGGGCCCTGAGGCTGCAACAAAGAAATGGAAGAAAGAAAATGGAGAGCAAGGAGGTGACCTGGACATTCTGAACACCCACTGGGACGCTGTTCTGATCCTTTAAGGGAGACAGCCCAGAAGTAGGATTTTGCTGTGTACTGGTAACCCGTACACTGTGGGTGAGGACACAGGACACACGTGTGCAGGCCTCTGTGTGTGTACATGTTTAGAAGCCTGTGCACTGTGTATGTGGAGGCAAACACACTTGTACATGTGTGTAAGTATGTGAATACATGTATACTTGTGCTTGCAAGTGTCTGCGTGGGTATGCATGTGTGTTGCCTACATGCACACATGAACTGTATGGGGGACGCATATGAAGCCCTGTGTGCATGAATGTGCACACTTTGAAGTCTGTACATGAAAATGTGTGTGCATGTACACTGCAGATGATGCACGTCCGAGTGAGTGTATGTAAGATGTACACATGCTTGTGTGCATGTGTGTGGTGTATACGCACTCTCGGGCTGGGGCCCACCAGTACTCCCACCTTCCCACACTCACCCTGGCAGCTTCTCACTGGCGTGTTACTACAGTGACCTCATTAGGGCTTGTCTCACATTCTAGTGCAACTTGTCCCACAAAGCTTCAGGAAGCCCCGAGTCCCAGCCACTGGGAATTAGCAGCTACAGAAAGTGGGCCTCTGGACTCGGCCAAATCCCAGCTGGTGATGAAGAAGCACACCTGCCTCAACCTCTGTGAGCCTTGGTTGCTCACCCGTGAGATGGGAATGGTAATACTCCCTATCTTCTGTCATTAGTAGGCTTAAATAAGGTGATGCAGGGCAGGTGCAGAGTCCCCTGGTGGCGCCAAGTAGATACGCCTCTATCTCTTCAGCGTTATTGTTAGTACAATGCCATCTGCTGAAGCAACAGTGAGGCAAGTGGGGCTTGCCCTCACCTCCTTGAGGTGGATGGCATTTAGGCTGAGTCAGAATAGTGTAAGTAAGACGTACCATACATACTATACCACACTCAGAATCGGCCTGATGTGCTAAGAATTACTCCAAGACAGCCAGCAGCCAGCAGTTAAAACAACAGCCACAACAGAGGAAAACAGACATATCAAGGTGGCCAAAATAATTTCTTAGAGCTAGACAGAATTAGTTAGGTGGGCTGAGCAGAACTCGTGTGTGTGTGTGTGTGTGTGTGTGTGTGTGTATACCTGCTCACATACCTGCCTGTGTGCACCAGCCCATGTGCTCAGGGTCTTTAAGGGACCATCAGCCGAGAGGACAGCAGCCTAACCCGAGAGCGGCACACAGGCTACAGCAGAACACTGGCTGACAGCGCTGACCGTGCCCAAGCAGGGGCTGGACCCCACAGTGTCCAGCACAGAAGCCAGGATCAGCCGGGCATTATGGCTGGACCGACCATGGCTGTTTCCTGCTGGGCACTGGCCCAGGCCTGCACAGTGCATGTGCCCAGCGCCCCCACAAAGGAGCCAATCACATGATGGCCTGAGGGCTTTTGCTTTCCACAGCAGACCCCACTAACCTCCACCAAGCCCACGCCATCTTATCCTCTCAGAAAGCATGCCACACTCCAAGCAGAGTGGGCAAAGACATGGACGGTCCCCTGAAGACTTAGCTCAGACCCAACCTTACCCCAGAGTGCAGACAGATCAGTATAGTCGGGAAGTGGGGGCAGGAGAGCTCTTTTGAACCTTCTCTGTCACCCATCAGACCCAATCTCAGAGCTAAGCTCTGATCCACATAGCCCTTGATTTGTTGTGAGCAGAGACAGTAGAGGTGAAGAGGCCCTGATGGCCCACTGAGGAGCCAAGGACTCTGCAGATTCCCTCTGCACTCCTTAAAGGGTCCTAGGAAGTCAGATTATTACCCTCATCTCAGATGAGGAAATGAACGCACGGAGTGACTCACTCAAGGTCAGACAGTTAATAGCTGTCTAAATCTCAGACCTTAACTGCCCGGGCAAATACCAACAAAGAGGAGGGGCAAAGCTTCACACCTTGGCAAACATGTGCCAGGTACCTGCCAATTGCTAGGCCAAGGCTCGGCTCTGGGGATAGAGAATCAGAGGCAGCCAGCGCCCTTTAGGAGCAATCAGAGCAGTAAGGGACCAGGCCTCAAGAAGGCCTGTGAGGGCTGGAACAGGTAGCTGAACCCCAGGGGGTCAGAGGAAGACACAGAACTTGCTGCAGAGCCATCATGGGAAGCTTCCCGGAGGAGGTGTGGTATAGGCTGAGCTTCCAGGTGTGACAAGGAACTTCACAGGCAAAGGACCCAGCCACAGCCAAGGCCAGCAAAGCCAACAGCATCAACACAACCTGCAGCTTGTTCTGGGCTGAGGAGACAGCTCAGTAGTCTAAGGGCCTGCCTGGCAAGCATAAGGACAAGGGTTCAATTTCTGCTACCACATCCCATGCTAGCCTCAGGAGGCTAGGTGTGCCATGCCGGCCACTGAAACCAGGCCTGATGGCGCATGCGTGTAATACCAGTACTGGGGGGGCGGGGACGGGGAGATGGCTCAGTAGAATAAGTGCATGCCTGGCAAGCACAAGGGCCTGAGTTCAATCCCCAGTTCTGAGAAAAAAAAAAAAATACCAGTACTGGGGAGGCTGAGACAGGATCACTACCAAATAAATAAATAAATGATAAAAAAGAAAAGAAATGCAGAATCTCAGGCCCTATTTAGCCCAGCCAAGCTACAATTTGCATTTTGACAAGATCAGTTCATCATACGAGAAAGCAGGACAGGCAATGATTCCCCAAACAAATAAGGACCAACATCAGTTTTGCCTCACCCTCACCCCTGCCTGAATGCGGCTCTGATTTGTGGCCAGGCTTCAAGCCATCAAAGAACTACAGATTTCAAATGTCCCCCAGCAGGATCCTCAGAGTACTAAGGAAGAGTCAATGGCACAAGGTGACCCTCTCCTATCCTGAGGGTGAGGAGACCCAAGCTTCGGAGAAAACAGGACCAATTTCCTCACTGTTAATCTCAGGTGTTCCCTGAAAAGCCCCGGGAGAGGTGCACACAGCGCAGTGGTCTTCCAGGGATGGACAGCTCCGACCCAGAGCCAGGGCCTGACAGCACAGCGCCTACTGACTACCAGACTGGGGATAAGAGGTAGATGGCAAGAAGACACCCGAAGTCCACGTGGAGAGGGTGGAGAGCAGCGAGTTCAGCCATACACTGAAGAAATGAAGCCATCAGCAGAGGTGCAGGGGCAGGAGAAAAGAAGGCGGGACAGACGCTGTTTAGGGCTTCACTCACCCAGGCCCCAGGAACCAGCACACTTGAGTGCTAGTCCACATACACACATGCGTGCACAGGCTCTGCACGCACGTGCGTATGGCGGGCAGATCCAACAGGAAGCACTGCACAGTGTTGCCCAAGGCTGATCCTGAGCCAGAGGAAAAGGATGGGCAGGAAATAAGCACCACATCCTCCTCAGCAGCTGGTCCAAGGCAGCCCCAGGGAGCTGAGGGTGCAGCAGCACCAAGCAAGGGGCACAAAGCACCAGGAGACCTCCCCAGGGGTCCGAGTCAGGGCTGCAGCCACCTGGGGCACACACAAGCATGCACGCGTGCGCACGCGCACCCACACCCACCCACACACACACACACACACACACACACACACACAGGCCTGCATCCATGTGCACACATGGCACAGATGCCCTACCTCGTGGGCTGCTCACCATGGCAACAGAGTGGCCACCTCTCAGCTCCAGTCACCACCTGAAGGTTTCCAAGGCCCCCTATGCTGGGGGCAGGCAGGTCTAACAAAGGCACAGCCCAGTCCCAGCTGGCCGGGGGGCCGCACAGCCGACCCACCGGCGCATGCCTGCCACGCTCCCCTGGTGAGCTCAGGGCCACCACGTCTTCCTACCCAGCCTGCCTGGCTCCACTTAACTCAACTCCCCACAGACTCCCCAGCCGAGCTAATGAGAAACTCCCCAGCTGGCCCCATATAAAAATGCATTTCATAAGTCTTTAAAATGCTGGGAAATTCTACATCTATTTAGTGAGACTTTCCTGCTCCTTTAAAATGTCCCCTGGTCCTCATCAAGAAGATGAGGGGTTGGGGGCTCAAGCACAAAAGGTGGACAGCACTAGCCAAGCCAGACGGGAGCCAAAGGACACCTGAACAGCTCGGAAGGCAAGCCATAAGACTCGGGCAGGTACCTTGATGGCAGACAGGGTGGGACATTTTCTCCAGGAAGCCACTGTGGGAAAGAATTCAAGCTGAGGGACCCTGGGGATACGTGGGGAGAATGAAGGGAGGGACAGTCTCTCACCCTTGATTTGAAGATTGGATGAAGCCCCTAAGAAAAATTTCAGAGGAGGAAAAGACCACCCAGGCAGACACAGGCCTCATGAACGTAACTTAAAAGCAGCCCAAGCGTGCAACAGAGAGGGACAGTGTGAGAGGAATGCCTGTCCACTCGACAGCCCCCAGGACAGCCACCAAGCAGGTGCTGAGCAGGACTTATTGGGGCTTCTATCCAAGCCTTCTGCTAGGTGGATGGGCCTGGAAAAGAGGTGAACAGGGGAGATGTGAGCCCCAG
Source organism: Tympanoctomys barrerae (assembly GCA_002564285.1). Lineage (NCBI taxonomy): Eukaryota > Metazoa > Chordata > Mammalia > Rodentia > Octodontidae > Tympanoctomys > Tympanoctomys barrerae. The sequence goes on from NDGN011449737.1 coordinate 12,986, forward strand.
CCTCAGGCCGTGGGTAGACGTCTGTGAAGTCACTGCAACAGCAAGTACCCACTCTGACAAAGCACAGTGGGGTGGGAGGCCGAGCGCAGCTGGAAAGGCCTCCGCTCCATGCTGGGCAAGGCCCAGTCCTTTGGACATTTCCGTCTACACATCAGTAGCCAACACTCGGAGGGGAACAGCGGCAGGGGCGAGAAACCTGTTCCTTTGATCATCAGTGGGACCTGCCAGTACTTCCTATCCCATACCCAGAACCAGGTTCAAGGTAAAGTAAGAGGCTTCCACAGGTGACAGCTCCACCTGGGCAGGTCCCTAGCCCCACTTCCCTGCAGACTGCCCCGCACCTAGCGCTCAGGGATGGGAGGACTGCAGAGCATGTCCTTACAGAGAGCCCAGGCCACAGCGGTTTCCACGCCTGGACTCTGAATACGGGAAGTGTATGCAAGTTCTCCTCCCTGCTAATCCTGGTGGGCTTCTCCCACCACTCATGAGTGACCTGGGCACAAAGCTGACCCCCTCACCAAGTCTCTGGATCCCCTTTACAACAAAGCACCTTTTTAAACAGCCATTTACAAGTGAGCTGCTCAATTCATGCAGGGCCCACCTGGTTCAGCTCCTCGCTCTGCTGCTTCTTGGCTGTGTGAGTTTAAAGCAAGTCAGCAGCATCTCTGGGCCTGTTTTCTCACCTCTATGTGAAAAGCAACGAGGAGATCTGCCTCCTAGAAGCACCTTAGGCATGGGACTGATGGTCTCCATTAAACAAGACAGTGACACCTGGCAGGAAGGTCTAGAACACCTGCCACAATGCAACGTCAGTAAGATCACAAGCTGCTGGGCCATGGCAAACAACCTGTTACAGTGGGTGTTTCAAACCATCAGTGTGATTGTCACCACGCCAGACATAGACTAAGCCAGCCTGCCCCGGCACTGACAGCAAGTCAATGAGATTCACTGCACCCTATCTCCACTCAGACCCACAGCCAGCTCCCTCTGCCCGCATCTCCCCAGCTCATTCTAAAGCAGCCACGCTGGGAAGAAGCTGCGAGGCAGGTTCCATGAGGCCTCCTGTACCCAAACCTGGCCTAGCGACCAGGAGGAGACTCTGAGGGGACAGTGCCTGGCAGGTACACGAGCATGAGCACCTTAACCCCAAGCGAAGCCCCCTCGAGCTGGGTGAGATCCTGAAAGCCCACACATGCTTACAGCAGGCAAAGGGCTTGGGAAAGAAGGAAGGAGGACAGGCTTCCGCTCCCGGCTAAAATGGGCAGGAGATGGGTAGTGCAAGGGCACCGGGTGCCTGGAGCCTGAGCCTCAGCAGAGGCCCCTCGGACAGCACGCTTGGCCACTTCCTCCATGTCAGTAGTCAGCCCAAAACAAACGGCAGGGGAAATTTCTTTGGTTATAATGGTGATTTTTAAAACATATAAGTTATCCAAAACGAAATACCTTCCCAACCTACCAAGAAGGCTGGTGGAGATTAGAAGAACTAGAGTCCCCATCCATTGCTGGTGGTTATGTAAAATGCTGCGGCTTCTATCCAACACAGTTTGGTGATACCTCAAAAAGTTAAACACAGACTCACCATACGCCCTGGCAGTTTCACTCCTAGGAACAAGTCCAACAGAACTGAAGACCTGTATGTGGATGTTCAGAGCAGCACTATTCACAACAGCCAAAAGGTGAAAACATCCCCAAGGTCCATCCGCGGATCAATAGATATGGAGTGTGGTATCATGATGTTGTGGAATACTATTCAGCCATAAAAAGGAATGAACATGAAAAGGGATGAAGGACAGACACATCCTACCAGATGGATGAAATATGAAAACATCAGGCAAAGTGAAAGAAGCTATTCAATAAATACCACATTTCACATGTACTTATAGGAAATGTCCATAATAGGCAAGTCTTTGGGGATAGAAAGTAGATTTAGTGGCTGTGTAGGGCTGGAAGTGCTGATAACTAAAGGGTACAGGGTTTGGGGTGAGGCCAGAAAAATGTTCTGATTTGCCTGTAGCAATGCTCACACATATCTCTGAACGTATGAAGATCCACTGAGTTGTGCACTTTACATGCATGAACTGTATGACACATTACATCTCAATGAAGCTGCTTTTAAAATATGAAGTGTCACCCCCTGCCAATGGGCAGAGACACCTCACGGCTAGTGGTGGCCTTGTACCAGTCAGCAGAGAAGACAGGTGACAGTGCTTTGTTCATCCAAGCTTGATGCCTGGGTTGGTGGCCAGAGCTGTTCCACACCTAGGGCGCCCAGAGTCCTGACCTTGGGCTCTTGTCCGCTTGGGTCCTGAAGAGGGTGAATCTAGCCCGGGACTTACAGGTGACTAGTGAGGCTCAAGGAATCATGTTTCCGTGTTCTTCTGCAGGTGTAGCCATGATCTTGACATGAGTTTGACACAAATAATATAAGCAAGAAGTTAAAGTAGAATTCTATTCTAAGGCCCTTCTGTCTCTCAAAAGGCTTTATTTTGTGAATAAAGTCTCAACTAAATTGCCCCAGCAGACTTTAAAACTTATGATCCTCCTGCTTCAGCTCCCAAGTAGACAATCTGAGAGTACAGGCGTGTGTCACCATTCCCATCTCAGAGCATGCCTTTTTCTTCTAGTGTTGGGAACTGTACCCAGGGCTACCAGCCACATCCCAAGCCTCATGCATGTTTTTAAAAGTGAATGTGTCACCTTAGCTTGGGTTCTGTGGCAGAGGTGCAACAGGCCAGGGGTATGTGGCCTACTACTGGATAACTAGAGTAGGAAACTTAATATTGCTCGGGCTTTATTAGGAATCAGTGAGTGTGCAGGAAACAGACTGAGTTCAAATTCTACCCAACACTCTGGGGAGCTTAGTCCCAAGGAGGGTATTGCTGGCTGCCTCTTGCCCTTTGTCCTCGCCCAGAAAGTGAGTTCAATAGCAGTGTGGGTCTCAAGGTTGCTAGGCACATAAGAGGCATTAAATTAAGAATCAGGACCTTGTGCAGATAGTACCCCAGATGAACAAAATAGATACAGATATGGCTATGGAGGGGTGATAGACAGATGGGTGATATGTGATAGATGATAGATAGGACAGACAGACAGACAGACAGACAGACAGACAGACAGACAGATAGATAAGATAGATAAGATTTTTTACAATCTGGTCATTTCATATGAAAATCCAACTTTCTAAGTATTCAGAACTCAGGAGATCTGGCAATCCCATACCCCAGTGTCCCCATGGCATCTGTGGTAGCTTTACCAGGACCCATGGCACTATCTCTAACAGTCCCTCCCAACTCTACCAGTTCACCTGTACCACCAGCCTGCCCATGGGTAGGAGTCTAGGCTCAGGACCCAGGCGGAGCTTTCCCATCTGCAAAAGATGTTCCCCTTCCCAGAGAGTTCGGACCTGTGGCTCAACAAGTGGGATACAGATGAGGTTGCAAGTAACCCAACAAGTTCCTGAGGTCAAATCCACCGTGCTGTGCATGCTTGGGAAGAGAATCCATGTACTTCCCCTGGATATGCAAAGGTAGCAATGGCTCCAGTTGGGTTAAGAATTTCTTCAGCTTCCATTGCCTATTAAGATCACACCACCACCACCACACCTCCCTGAATTCTATGGATAAGAAAAATCAGGAAATGTTTAAAATCTCACCCCCGCCCCTGAGCCCCTGCACCTAGACTCTTTCCTTGATGTTGCCATCACCTGCCCCACCTCCCCATGGCCCTCTCTCCATGCCACAGAATACTGTCAGGAGCTGAAGGTTGTGCTCCTCCCTTCCAGACAGGGCCAGGCTGTCCATCACTGCCAGGGCCCAGCTTGAGGGCACAGGTAAAGCACCTGGCTATGCTGGGGGCAGGGGTCCCTGCTGGCGGGAGACACTCAGGGAGAGCACTCAGGGAGTGCTCCAGGGGGAGCACTGGAGCAACGCTGCACATTCTGCTTCATACTGGCCTTCTCGGAGCCTGGCCAGAAGGGTGAGGGGAAGGCAGTACCCTGGGCCATCAAGGACCCTGCAGAAAAGGGGCTGCCGCATGCCTTCCAGCTGC
>NDGN011449743.1:0-11838 GCA_002564285.1 Tympanoctomys barrerae
TCACCACCCCATTCTTCTTGAACATCCACCTACCCGAGAGACATCATAGCAGCAACTGGCATTAACTGACAGTTCTTTGGGTAAAACATTAGCATCAAATCTGTGATGTTTCACCTGGTATGCCAATTATCTATAAGCTTGTCTCTTTTCTTACTAGCTAACTCAAAGCTCTTCTACAGGAAGAATATAACTTCTTAATCTTTCTATCACTTTGACTATGTTTAAAGTATAGCATAACCCCAGCAAGGTAGCTCAGTAGTCTAAAGTGCCTGTTTAGGCAGGCTTAAGCAAGCACAGCGACCATGGTTCAATTCCTGGCACCACATGGAGCACCAGCCCAACCCCCATGGTAGGCTGAGCTAGCCACGAAGTGAATAAATAAATAAACTATAGCATATCTTCTATTAATGCAAATGAGTAGGTTCACAAATATCTTTAATACAATCCTTTAAATGTAAGTTACTGAAGACATGCTGAAGTCACTGGAACACTTCTGTAATATTTTCCTGTCTGAGACTGTTCTTCTCTATAGTCTATGTTACATAGTCAGCATACGACCATAATTGGCAGTGCGGCTAGGCATCGAATTAGTGTGTCCCCTTCTAAATAAGAATTGAAGTCACAAGATGTAAAATTGTACAGTAATTTCAAATATAATCAAAGTTGGAAAAGTAAGTCCCTGAGGTTTCAGCCAGGCAGCAGTGGGTGTTTAGGAACTGAAGGAGGGCTCCATCCCACCCCACACTCCTCTGGGGCAGGGACTGCAGGAGACGAGGATGTGTTTGTGCTTAACAGGATACACAGCGCAGATTTTTCACTTCCTAATATAAACAGGTTCAATCTAGGTATAGTATTTCCCCTAGGAGCTCCCTAAATATTTTAACAAGAGGACGAGAGCTTTGAGGACAGAAAATCCACCACTGACTTCCAGGGCCTAACCACAGATAAAAAATTGATTACTTTTCTGTTGGTTTGAGAGGTTTCCAGATAACGATTTTTTTTTTTTATTTCTGAACTGCAGCAGGCCATTGAAATTGTAAGCTGATGTAATGCCACCTACATTGCAGTGAAGGACCATAGCAAAATCAATATATTATATCTCTTCATTCACAGATGTTCATGGATTTGAGCATATAGATAATGAAGTTTATTTATTCAAGTATACACTGCTGTCACTAAATAATGGGTCTCAAATGGATTTTCACTGCCAGGAAGTTGGATGACATATGGCATTTTTATATAGGTCATTGTCTTAGTGGCTATGGAGCAGAGGAGTATTTAAATAGAAAAAATATTTTAATAAAATTATTCAATTTGGGAGACATGAAAAAGAATCTTACTTTCTGTAATTGATCTTTAACACTCAAACCTGTCTAGTATCTAGATGTCTACCCATGTATTTTATCTTGCATTCACAGCAAGGCATATGCTGAAAATATAGAAATTTATTTTCTGAGCTAGCTAGATGCCTGCCTACGTATTCCTTTCAATTCGTGAAGAAATTGCATTCAAAATGGGACGCATGCCAGCTAGCAAGTGAGCAGCTCAGATGCTGAGTGTATATTGATACGAAATTTGAAAACACATGTGGGCTGGCTCTAAAACACTTCTTTTTCCACAAACCATAAAATGGGATTCTATTATGATCCCACACTGGCTGCACGCAAGGGGGTAGATTTGCTTCTCGAGGCTAATGGGCATTCACCGGCCACAGGATGTGTCCCTTCATCTTTTCTTCCTAGCATGTGAAGGGGATTGTAGGTAAGATGCGTGAACAATTGGAAGTTTGCATTAGCAAACTAAGTGATTTCTATTTTATGAAAGGGAAAAAATATCCACGCCAAAGATTTGACATAAACTACAGAACTATTCAATCTGAAAGTTACTGTTGATGTGACTGATAAAAACATCTTGACATTTGAGTCTTTAACTGGCAGTCTATCACAGGAGTGGCTCCAGTGATTAGTTCACTTGAAGGAGCTAACAAAAAAAGAAGTTAAAGAAAACCATTTCACCGTCAGTCAGTCAGATACAAGGCAAAGTTAGGAACACAATAAAAAAATGGCAAGCATTTATATGGGGGAATTTGGACCACAGGGTATCTGTTTACATTGTAAAAGGACCATTAAAGAGTGAAGTTAGTTAAATAACAAATTTTATTTCCTACTAAAGCATAATAACTAAGGGAGGTTTTGGACTGGTTATATATAGTTAGTAGCATTCAGTAAAGTTTGAATTTTAGAGTCAGTAAGTACTTATGTACACTTACCAAAATTACCTGCATTTAGGTATCTGCTTAAACAGGTGTCTCTGCAGTGAGTGTAAGTCCCACTGAGGCTTTTAGAGAATCGTAAATCCCTCTTTCAATCCCTTTATGGACCAGTTATCTTCTTATTCTACTACACTGAAGACATTTCTTTTTTTTATATTGGCACATATTTCAGTTGTAAGGGTGTCTATATCCTACTGTTACTAGGGTTCTTCAGTACTGGAGTTGTCTGCTCAATATTCTTCCTAGGTTCTTGTTGTCCTGAACAAAGAACTGGCCAAGACAAATGAAAAAGGAAGCAGTATATTGCATTTATCAAAAGTAGAAAAATAAATGTGCTCCTCCAAATAAACACAAACCAGTTAAAGGTAGGAACACAAGTACAGTCTGCATAGTCCAGAGGTGGCCACGAAGGAACTCACAGCAGCCACAGCTCAGCAAGATGTGTCTTTTCTATTCCCCACTTCTTAGACCGCTGTCTGATCTAGGTCTTCCTTCAAAAAATCTATTTGAGTTCTCCTAAGAATTGAAGGTAAAGGGGCCAGGGAGATGGCTCAGTAGAATTACCACTTGCCTGGCAAGCACAAGAGCCTGAGTTCAATCCCTGGTTCCACAAAGAAAGAAAAAGAAAAAAAAAATGAAGACAAAGAAGCACTCGCTGATAGGTCCAGGTGCAGGGCTGCAAACTGTCTTCGTGTACACGTTCTAGTTCTCTCTTACTAACTAGTCACACCCACTGGCCCAACTGACTGGCCACATTTTAACTTTTTCCCTTGCTAGGCCAAAATTTGTGAATATTAAATGGTGAAAGGGCCTTTGTAGGTGTGATTAAATCAGTAATCTTGAGATACAGAGATCATTCTAGATTTACTCAGCAGACCCAAGGTCATCACAAGGACCCTTACAAGATAGAGGCAAGGAAGTCAATGGGAGGCAAAAATTATGTGATGACCAGGGAAGGGTGGAATGATGGAACCCTAATCCAAGGAATACAGATGAGGGACAAAGGTTCTCTTGAAGTTCCAGATGAATTCAGCTTTGCTATTTTATAACCTCTTTTCCTATTTATATGTTCTTTATTTCTCTAATCTTATTGTTCTGGCTAAGACTTCTCATAGTATGATGAGGAACAGTGGTGAAACTGGACTTCCTCGTCTTGTTCCTGACCTTAGAGGAAATAATTTCAGCTCCCTACTTTTAATATGATATAGATTGCAAATTTGTCATCTGTAGTCTTTATTTAGTCCTGGCTTTTGACTCACGGTACAGCTAACCAACTGGGGAAACACTAGTCTCACAGAATGAGTTTGGAAGTATTCTTTACATATCAATGCTTTGGAAGAGTTTCAAAAATATTGTCCTTAATTCTTCTTTAAAAATTTGGTTAAAATTTGACACTAAAGTTGTCTAGTTCTGAGCTATTCTTTGTTGGAAAACTTACTGCTGATTCCTTCTTGTTACTTTAATTAATCTATTAAAGTTTTATATATCCTCACGATTCAATTTTGGTGCTCATGTTTTCCAGAAATCTGTCGCTTCTTGTATGGTTTGTAATTTTGGGCATGCAATTATTCAAAATCGTTACTAATAATTCTTTGCATTTTTATGGTAATCATTTAAGAAATAAAAACCAATCTATCCTTTCATTGATCTTGTGTATTTTTAATTCTTTACTTTGCATATTTCTGTTCTCATATTTAATATGTCTTTCCTTCCATTAATAAGTGGTTTGTTTTGCTCTTGCATTTATAGGTCCTTGAGTGGCATCATTAGATAGTTTACTTACTATCTTTCTTTTCTTTATCTCCTATGTAAGCGCTTGTGACATAATTTTCTTTTTAGGGCTGCATTTGCTGTGTTCCCTAGATTTGGGTATGTGGAGTTTGTTTTCATTTATTTCAAGAAATTTTTTTAAATTCTATTTTTATTTCTTCATGGATCCATCAGTTAGCCAAAAAATGCCATGTAGAGACTGGGCATGGTGGTACACGCCTGTAATCTCAGCTCTTGGGAGGCTGTAAATGGGCTGATCACTATGAGTCTGATTTAGTAGTGAGACCCTGAACACCCTGTAGAGCCTTACCTAAAAAAAAGAAAGAAAGAAAACATAATGTAGGTCTGGACAGATAACTCAGTGGTCTAAGCGACTATCTGACACGATTTGATCTCTAGTACCCCAAGTCATGTTGGCCCTGCACCCAGGCCTGGGCCACTAAAACAGGGCATGGTGGTGCACACCTGTAGTCCCAGTGCTGAGGAGGCTGAGACCGGACGATCACTATGTGTCCAAGCTGCATAGTGAGATCCTGTACCAAATATATGAATAAATAAATTGAAAAAAGTCATGCAATTTTTATATATTTAAACAATTTCTGAAGTTCTTGTCATTGTTTTAGCTATTTATTACATTGTGATCAGGAAAGATTTCAGTATTTTAAATATTTTTGAGACTTATTTTGTGTTCTAAGGTATGGTCTATATTGGAGACTGCTCCATTTGCTGAGAAAAATACATTTACCTCAGCTGTTGAATAAAGTGTGATATAAGCATGTATTAGGCCCATTTGGCCTATGCTATAGTTTCACTCCAATGTTTACTTATTGATTATTTGGATGATATATTCATCAAAAAAGAGGGGTGCTGCAATTCCTCCTATTATAACAGAGTCTGCCTCTCCCTTCAGTTCTGAAAGTGTTTATGTTATTTGGTGTTGTAGCACTTGGTACCTATATTTACTATTATTATTGCCTCTTTAAAATTATATAATGACTTTATATTTTTTATTGTCTTTTTTCAGGGTTTTTTTCTTCCATTGCTAGAGATTGATTCCAGGGCCTATGCACTAAGCTACATCTCTGACCCTCATTTATTTCTTTTTTATTATTTATTTATTCATTTATTTATTTTTAAGGCAGCGTCTTGTTACATTGCAAAACAGGGCTCAAATTTGTGATCCTCCAGGTGTACTCTCAGAGTTCTAGGATTACTGGCATAGGCCCCATTGCCTAGCTCCTTTACTTGATAGTTTTTATTCAAAGTCTATTTTATCTGACACAAGTATATTTATTCCTGTTTGCCTTTGTTTACCACTTGAATTTTCTATATTTTTCCATCTGTAAACTCTCAGTGTTTACTTGAAATGAGTTCCATACTGGCAGTGTCATTTTAGATCTGGTATTTTATTCATTCACCAGGTTTATGATTTTTAATTGGAGAATTTAATCTATTTACACTCAAGACTGTTAATAATAGATAAAGACATACTGCTTGTCACTCAGTTAATTTTCTCTGTTGTTTTGCATATACTTCATTTCTTCCTCCCACTATTGTTTTTTCACTTGTGGTTATTTGCTTGTAGATATTGACAGGGTTTGCTTATCTTCTCTTTCTTCTTTGTGTGATCACTTTACCATGAAATTTTATACTTTTGCATATTTTCATGATGGTTGTTACCCTCCTTTCACTTCTAGGGTGAGATGTTGAAGCATTTATTTTAGGGCTGCTCTGGTGGCGATGGTTCCCACAGTTTTTGTTTTTTAGGAAGTCTTCTTTTACATATCAGAAAGATAGATTGCTTCTATAATATATTGGTTGAGTGTTTTTGTTTGTCTTTCAGAACTCTCACGACATAATCTAATTCTCTTCTGTCTATAAATTTCCCTATGACTCTGCCACTGATATAATAGTGATCCCCTTTTAAATTACGTGATGATTTTTCTCTTGCTGTCTTTAGAATTTTCTGTTTCTTTGACAATTTAAAACACACCTCAGTAAGGGCTGGTGAGATAGCTCAGCAAACTAAGTGCCTGCTTAGGCAAGCACAGACACCGGTGTTCCATCCCCAGTACCACATGCCTCGCCAGCCCCTCCCTCAGGTGCACTTAGCTGGCCACCAAAACCAGGCTTGGTGGCTCATGACTGTAATCCCAGCACTGGGGAGGCTGAAAACAGAAGGATCACTACAAGTACAAACTATTCAGTGAGACCCTGCACCAAATACATTAGAAAAAAAAAAAGCCTTGGTGAAGATCTTTATTAATCAGACTTATGAGGCATACTTTGTGCTCCATGGATTTTAAGTCGATTTGAAAATTTTTCAGTAATTATTTCAGTGAACAGAGTTTTCTATGCATTCTCTCTTTTCTATTTTAAACATGCCAAAAAAAAATATTTGCTTGCTTAGTGATATCATTTAAGTCTAGAAGGCTCTATTCAATTCCTTTAATGTTTCTTTCCTTGATCATCTGACTGGGTTATTCCAAAAGAATTGTCTTAAAGCTCAGAAATTCTTTCTTTGCCCTAACCAGTTCTACTGCTGAGGCTCATAACTGTATCTTAACTTCATTTATTGAGTTACTTGGCTCCAAGTTTTCTAATTGGTTCCTCTTTTGTGATCTCTATCACTTTACAAAATGTGTCACTTGTGTTATAAATTATCTTCCTAATTTTCTTAAATTGTTTCCTGTACTCCCTTATGCCATTATTTACTTAAATAATTGTTCTAAATTCTTTATCAAGAAATTTATGGTTTTCCTCTTCCTTGTTATGAGTTCCTAGAGAGACACAGTGTACCTCTGCTGATGTCACATACCTTGTTTCCCATGCTTCGTTGACTGGTGACTCATGCATCTGGCATGCTGTTGGCTTCCTCTTATCAGGTTTCTAAAGTGACTTTCATAGTTAAAAAAAAAACTTCCTTTATTATTTTTTAAAGAGAATACAAAATAATGACAATTTAAAAATTAGAAAGGAATCAGAATTTCACTAAAGAAAATAATGTGAATTTAACAGCCTTTGTTGTATTGCATACTGTTGTCTTCAGATTAGTTGCTTAGATTATCAGATATATGCATGCAAAATTGGGGGGGAGTTATAATAGGAAATTAAGAAGAGAGAAAAAAATTAAACATTAACTTCTCCTTTCCACTTAGCAGCAGAAAGTAACCTTCTATTGGCAATGTCTCCTGGTGTTTTGGTTGGCTATGCTTCTTTGGCTTTGGCCCTAGTTAGGTTAGGTGCATTAGTGCAGTGTCCACTGGCAGATGTAAGTGCAGTATGCAAAGCTGCCTGTGTGGGTTAGCCAGCAGCTTTTATGAGTCACTTGAGGGTAAGGCCTATCTTGATGAGCCCAGGGGGGATTGAGTGAGGTATGATCAGTAAAAGGGTAAGTACCTTTTAGTGTCTAAGGCTACCTGCTAACTGGGTCACACAGGTCCATACCCTAGTCAGTACCTATTTTGTGTAAGTGATTTTGTGGGATCTTGAGGAGTCAACACATTGGACAATGTCCACCCAGTCACCTTTGATGGCTGCTGGTGGGTAGGTAGAACTGAGCTTCTGCTTCCCAGAGGCTCTGTTAGTTCTGCATCTAAATCTGAAGACTCAACTGAGTCCAGGGCCCCCAGGAGAGGGATGAAACCACCTAGTTGCTTCTCCATGGCCTATCCAAGCTGATCTACTTGATATTCGCTGTTTGGCTGCTTTCCATGGTTATAGATGTGTGGGTGAGACTGCTAGTCTGATTCCCTAGGCCTCTGGGCTGAGCTACACAAGGTAGGCTGCTTGGTTCTTTTCCAGGGCTGAAAGAACATGAGCAGGACTACCTTATTGCTTCTGGGGCAATAATACAGTGCCCTGGATTGCTGGGATGTTTTCTGGCGATCTTTCAAGGTTCAGCATCTGGGAGTAGGCTGTCCCAGGACTGTGCGAAGTTAAGCAAACCCTCAGGACTGATTTACAGGGTTGGATCAGCATAGCCCCAGTGGATTGGGTTTCAAAGAAGCCTCCCAGCATCAAGGGTTAGGGAGGGCATGATATGGGTTGGGCTCTTTCTCCAGGGAAGTAAGGGCAGATGCTCAAGTGGCAGCTCCCCAAACTTAGCCCATGGACTGAGGATGCCATAGGATTCTCAAGCAGTAAATAGGCTAGGTGTCTAGGGCACTTTGTAAGGACACACTAGACGCCTCCTCTGCTTACTCTTTCCTCTGGAAGAGAAGCCTTTCTTGGTTCACAGTTGATCTCCAGAGATGGAACAGGAGTCTACATGCTTAGTTCTCTTTCTTATAAGACTAGTGAGTATATCATTGCTTTGCAAAACCGCCGCCATATCCCCAGTGTACACCTATCGTCAGTGTCAAACACTCCCACAAGATGGCTTTTAGTTTTCGTTTTCCTTTATTCTAGAGGACAGTATGTGAAGTGTCTCTAATCATCCATCTTGCTCACCAACTTTATTTGCTAGTTATTTGACCATAAGCAATTTACTTAACTCCTGAACCCTGGTGTCTGTAACTGAGAAGTAGAAATGGCATGACATCTATGCAAGACTGTTGCACAGGAAATGGGAATACAGATTTCTGGTACCAGCAGGTTATCTGAGCCCTCTCTTCTGTATGTTAACAACCCAGAATTATTAGCATTTCCACTCAACACTTCTGGATTCTAGGAGAATAAGTATGTTTGTGCTATAGTAGATTTAAAATAAACAAATATCTTTGTACGTGAAAAGGCCCTGCTTTAGACTTTGATGAATGGAATGTCATTGTGATGAAGCTCTGAAATCCTGCAGGTTTGAAATAGCAAAGAGATACACACTTTAAAATGGACAAAACATGAACAGAATGTAAATGATAAAATATAAAATAAGGACCCATGAGGGTACGGATGCAGAATTATGATTTCAGCTAGCGAACAATGGCACCAGCTCCAGGCAGTGGCATGGGAAGTAGTCCTTGAAGTAAAAGCATCATTTCCCCAGGCAAAATTTGCTCTGAAGCTAAAAGAACAGTATATAAGTAGCATCCCTAACCTGGGAATCCCGAATTCTCTAAAATCTGAAACTTTTTGAGCACCAACACGATGCCCTAAAAGTTTTGGAGTTTGGAGCATTTTGGATTTCAGGTTAGGCATGCTCAACCAACAAAGTGTATGCAATTATTATGCAAAGCCAAGAACCTAGGATGTTGAAAAACAGGCAAGTGGTCCAATGTGGTTGGAATCTAAGGAATGCCGGAAGGTGAGGTAGCTTTCCAGCTTTTCCAGCTTGGATGACTGAATAGAAATATCAATATGTAGAGAGACTGCTAGAGGAAAGATGAGTTATGAGGAAAGAGGGTATAGAAGAAAATGTGTCCAAATTTGGATGAGTTGATTTTGGGAGGCTGGTAGAAGTGCCATATGGGGATATGAAGCAAGCAGTTAGGAATTTGGAACAGGTTGAATTATTTTGACTCAAGAGTTCTGTCTGCCAAACCAAATGTCCTTCCTATAACTATATGAATATGCACTACAGAATATTTTAGAGATAGCAGCATTGAAAATTCAAATAATCACTTTACAGGCTATTTTTCTACCTTAAGAATTAAATACCTTTCTTTCTAATTATTCTTATTTATGTATCCTGTGAATGTTTCACATACTTACTGTTACATTTGTCATATATACCTGTTTCAGATAGCACTGAAAATATATCATGTAGCGCTTCTCAATTATGCCCTGCAGAAGTTATAATTAAGGCTTCATCTTTCTGGATATACTATTTCCAACATTTTGGCCAAAACATTCTTTTGGAATAAACTTATAAAGAGTTCTGAAAGCACTTTCAAAGTCAGGAGAATGCATTATGTGTTAACCAGACCTGAAGAATTCCCTATATTTCACCGTTCTGAATATCTGGACTGTGATCTTGTTAGTCCTCTGAAAACAAGATTTAGGGTAGGCATAAATGTTTAATGTTCAAGCAAATGCTTTTTGATGATGGCTTATTTCTTTCAGAAATTTGTGTCTGGCCCAAGTTAGCATATTTTTGTTTGTTTGTTTCGGTTTTTTACCTTGATTCTAGCCACTAGGAACTAAGATGCCTAGATTTAAATGACAGAAAGCAGGCTTGTCTCTAGCTAATTTAAAGAATCCTGAATATTTTTTCATAGAGTCAGTAGCTTTTGTACGCTTTGATATTTCATGATAGCTAAAGAAATTGCTAGCAAAACTACTTCCAATCTCAGTATCTTAGAATAATTATAAAGAATTTCAGAGCATTGTTCTGAGAATGAAAAACACAATGTGAATAAAATAAAGTCTTAGTTTTTCAACTGCTACTTTTAACTTTAGGAAAATTGTAGCTCATAATTTATGACTTTGTGATACTTATGGTAGGCATGAGTTATGCTTATTATTTATACTTGCTGAGAGACAAACCCAATCAAAAGATCTGTTTTTAAAGACCACTTTTGTCTATGCTTTCAAAAGTGTCACACAGTGAAGATTCTGGGGGTAGTGAAAGAACCATCATAATTCTCTTCCTTTTACCTGTGAATGCCAGTTTCTCTGGCTGTCTCCATCATGGAGGTTAGGCCCCAGGAGACAGCTGAGAGGTGACTTTTTCGCTTGCAGTCACATGAAAACCTAGGTCTCAGTGCCATCATTCCTTGAGCATAGATGAAAGCATGGGGATAGAGGGGACCTTGGCTCACCATGATCAGAGACTCAGGGTGCAGATCATTTGAAATGATCGTCCTGAGCTAAATAAACCAAGGAAAACCTATCAGAAGGAAAACCTACCATGGCTTACACACTCCCGAGTCAGGAAGACAGTGAAACCTGGAGTAGGAGAAGCACCTCCTACAGCACAAAGCCAGCCACCAAAGTCAGAAATACTCCACCTTCCATATTCGGAATGGTATCTCTAAATGCCTGTATGGGCATGTTGTCCATTTCAACAGCTATAACACATTACTCTAGATTGGATAACATACAAACAATCAGGGCCGGGGAGATAGCTCAGTAGAATAAGCACTTCCTCAGAGTCCTGAGTTCAATCCCCAGTACCACACAAATAAATAAACAAACAAACAAAATTTATTTCATATAGTTTTAAAGGTTTACAAGCCTAGGATCTAGGTGCAGACAGTGACGATACCCAAACACACCTCACTTTGTTGTGGAGAGCCAACTTCTCAGTGCGCCTTGATATCATGGCAGGGGCCACTGACTTTTCTGGGATCTTTTTTATAAGAGCACTGATTTCACTTATAGGAATGGGGACCAGAGACAAGGGAGGTGATGCCAGAAAAAACAACTCAACAAAAGGTGTTATTTTAAAAAGAACTCTTTAGAGGACCTGGACTATAACTCTGACATCTAAGAATGAAAGGAGTAATCAAAAATCAAACATAAAACCAGGTATGGTGTTACATAAATGTAATCCCAATACTTGGAAGCCTAAGGCAGGAGAGTCGCTGCAAGTTTGAGGCCAACCTGGGCTACATAGTGAGTTCAAGACCAACCTAAACCATATAGTAAAAATCCTTTCAGAAAAAAAAAGTCAAGCTCAGTAAAAAAAGTCAAAACAAACAAAATGTCAAACTCACATCAGTTTTATAACTGAAAAATGCAATAGACTGATTGATTAAAAAAGACAAGTGTGGGGAATATTGAAATCTTAATTAATCGATATAAAAAAAGGTAGAAATTATCTGAAACTCAGAATCAATACACACAAAAAAAATATAAGGGAAGAGATGAGGAACCAGAAAGTGAGGAGGAGGAGGAGGAAGAGGAGGGGAGGGGGA
>NDGN011449744.1:0-38950 GCA_002564285.1 Tympanoctomys barrerae
AAAAAAATTTGTGTATCTGAGTAAATGGTTATTTCCAGAATCCACAGTTTTCAAGTCTAACCAGTCACGGTTTTGTCTTTCCTGCTTTATAGCCTTTGGAATTTTGAGCACCACCCCATAACAGAGGGCCCTCTATCCCAGGATGTGGCAGTCATCCACCCTAAGATGTCGTCTTTGCTCAAATTGTTCAGTTCGAAGGCAGTCGCACCTCAGATCTGTACAGGATACAGGCAGGGGGCAACGGTTCACGTACTTTCTGCCTCCACTTTCAGATGCAGCTGTTTCTGCACACAGTCATACACTGCTGATAGGAATGTAAGTTAATACAACCACTATGGGAAGCAGTGTGGAGCTTCTTTTAGAATAAAACTAAAACTAGGCATCCTGTACCTACAAGTATAATGTATTGAACATATACAAAGAGGAAAAGGAGCCAGCACACAAGAGATATACCTGCATACTCATGTATACCACAGCATGACTCAGAATAGTTAAAAGATGTAATCATTTCAGGTGACCAACAACAAATAAATGGCTATATATCATCTCTATAAGTGGAATTTCATGCAGCCATAAAAAATAAAAAAACATATAATTTGAAGGGAATGGGATGTAACTCATTGCTATTATGTGAAGTGGAATGAGGCAGATGTAGAAAGGTAAGTATCACATATTTTCTCTCATATGTGTAAACTAAAAGAAACTAACTAAAAACAAACAGAATAGACTAGGAGAAGGAGACACGAGAGGGGCAAGGTTGGGAAGAAAGAGAAGGCAGTAGGAGAGCAGATGTGATCAAAGCACAATATGGGAGTGCAGGGAGATGTGATGAAACGCACTAATTTTTACAATTGATACTTTTGGTGATCACAATTTACAAAGGAAAATATAAGAATAGAAACAATAAGAAAAAAGAAAAAACTTTTAAGTGGCTGAGACAGACTAGGTGATCAAAGAAGGGAAAGAGGCATTATTTTAGGAATATCAAAAATTATCTACCAGATTATTGTGCCACATTTATAATGTATATACTGAGATATAATTATGTCTAAATGAACTGCTTATGAGCAGTAATTTTAATAGCCAAAAAATATAAAGAGCTCAGATATCCCTTAACTTATGAATAAACAAAATGTGGTGCATAGATGTGAAAAATCTAATAAAAGGGAATTGATAACTGAACCATACTACAGTGTGTATGAACTCTGAAAATATTCTAAATGAAAGAAACCACTCATGAGGGTGACATCTTTAATAACTTCATTTATATGAAATATGTAGAATGTGGAGATCTAATGAGACTAGGTATGCAATAGTAACTGCCTGAAGTGGGGACAGAGGTTAAAGGATGATGCTTAATATGGGTTTTCATTGGTAATGATGGAAGATATTTTTAAAATTAGATTATGATAACATGACACAAGTCTGAATGTATTAAAAACATTTTGAAGGAAAAATATGCAAATCATATTTGTTAAATGTGTTGCTTAAAATTTGGGATTTTTTATTAGGTTACTTTTAATCTTATCCCTGTCAAATCTAACTGAAATCATTCCTGAAAGTAAGTAAGAAAGTAAATTACAGAAAGCAGAATGTGATGGATATCAGTGGTTCCAGAATCTAGAGTCTGGTCTCCAGAATGGAGAGAATAGATCAATAGTCTCCCTTATTATTCAAGAACTACCCATTTACTTGTTCATTGTTAACAAAGCATTTAAGACCTGCTCTGAATATAATACTATTATAAAGGGTAAGATATAATAGGGACAGAATTTCAAACTCAGATTCATAACCTAATCCTTTTTCCATAATTAAAATCTTTAGTAAAGGGAAAGTGAGTTTTACCATAAACATCTTTTCTGAAGAAGAAGTCTGTGGAAGAAGTCCATGGGAAATTAGGTGAATCCAAGATTCATTTGAAACACTGAGAAGTAAACTCAGGTCTATATATTACAGAGGTAAGGAAATTTCATGTTGATTTTGTCAATTTCAGGTCAATGTGCAGTCACATATAGGAAATTCTCCCTTTCAATCATAGATGAAATAGGGGACAAGATATAAAGTATAATTTTCAGTTCTTTTCTTTTCTTTCTTTCTTTTTTTTTTTTTTTTTTTTTTTTTTTTTTTTTTTTTTGCAGAACCCAGGATTGAACTCAGGCCCTTGTGCTTGACAGGGAAGCACTTATTCCACTGAGCCATCTCCCTAACCCCTATTTCCAGTTTTTTCAATGACCTGAGACGTGTAAGTTCCTGTTCATAGGACCATGGACATATCCTGTCCTCTTATTAATACATCCAACTGACTCTGGTCAGATTCTGCCTTAAACTAACAGTTCCCTGGAGTTCTTAGATGCACAGAATGTTGAACCATAACTTTTCTGGAACCTTGACATGTCTGTATGACCTGTGTCTATTATCATTGTAGATGGAGGTAGCCTCAGGGACTTAAAGCTTTGCAGAAACAAATTTCATTTAATTCTTTTAAGAAATTCTGTGAAAATGGAACAAATTAGAATGTAGTAAATGATGTAATTTGTATTCATTCTTAGTATATTGATTTAATTTTCTACAGATATGTGGGAAAATTTTTCAAGGAGTATGTATGAGAAAGTATAAATATAACTGAGGTGAGATCTAAATGTCTAAATATACCAGTTTATAATAATGATAGGTCAATATTCAGAAGTCTGAAGAATTCCACACTTGTAAGGATAGCTAGTAAGGACACAAATAAAGGCCATGCTACCAAAATCCCCAAATATTCTTGCACAGCAAGCAGCCATTCCAGGTGGGTGACACTGCCCATAAACTATCTAGGAGGGACTTCAGTCATTTGCTCCCTCCCTTTGAGGGGTGAAAGCTAGCAGTCAATCAAAATGCAATGCCTCCTTCTTTCCAACATAATAGGATTATAGTCAAACACATGTGAATTCTAAACTTCCCAGGATCCTTGCAGGTAAGTTGATCCAAGACCAATTTCTTTGCAAAGAAAGGCCAATCGAAGTGAAGAGTCCTTCTTGGAGTGCAGGCACCTTCACATAGTTTATGTCCATTGTGCACACCTTTGTACACTGTTTTTTTTTCTGCCAGAACTAGGACAAATCAATAAATGAGAGCAGCATTGCAGGCAGGGAGAGCGACTACTTGACACTGTAGCAGATTCCTAGGTCTTTGAACAATATGGTGGAACAAATCTTTCCACAAGCAGAATGTTTATTCTGGATCTGTTAGCAAAGAAAGCAATAAACATCTATATTCACTAAGCTGCTCTGGTTTGGCGGCTCTTTGTTACAGCAGCTTAGCTTTGCCCTAACTAATACAGTTTCTTTCCAGTGCATCCCTAAGGCACACTTTAAAAATAGAACCATTGACTGAAAAGGACTTGACATGGAAATCACTGTCCTAAAGAAAGAACCATGCTTGACTTCTCTAAGAACTGTCAAAAATTGTTCTTTTTGAAGTCTTTTCTAAAAAGAGCTGAGCTTATTTAAACTCTACTTTCAGATACAAGTATGTACAATGAACAAGATAAAGGAGTGTCCTCCAAGACTGTATGAGGAAGATGAACAACCACACAAAAATTATTTCAGGGATCACATTGAAGAGTGGTCAGTTCTTAGACACTCCTAAACAGTTCTTTCAAGAGAGCCTCCAAGCAGAGCTCCCACTTTTTGACTTGTCTGAAGGACATCCTAGAGTAAATGCTAACTACATAGATCCTGTGATTTATTAATGTAGCTCTTCTGTCTTCTTTAAAAGCATAATGCTTTCATCATTCTTCTACAACAAAAATCAGTTTTTAAAAAAATATTGCATAACAATTTGTGGCAGCAGCTGAGGAAGTGGTGGGTTGGGACTCATTTATTCATTTTTCGTCCTTAGTCAAAGTTCCACCTTGACCCAGCTCAGGAACAATAATGAAGCTGAAATATTCTATCAGAAATAATAGTTTTATCAAGTCCCCCAAATTTCTGGTTTAACTCGAACACTAGAGAGACTGATGTTGCTTTCTCCTGGAATCTGCGACAGCAGAAGATTAACTTTCTAGGATTTTCATTCCTTTCAGCAGCTCCCCTCAGTGACCCCTGCTCTTTTGTCTCCCTGGCTTTACTTTTCCCCTACACTAGCAGATATTGCTGTCAGACACTTGAAATCATTTTCCAGTGTTAATGCTTTGGGTGTTTTAAACTGATGACTTTTTAATATTAAAGACCCATTGACTTAGAGAAATCAAGAGAAGAGTTTGTACCATGTTCTGCAGAACAGGTTCATAAATGCATATATATGTGAGCATATTGGCTAACAGTGTATTCAAACAGAAGCTGTCAGAGGGTTGGAAACCATAACCAGAATTTTGTTGACTCATGTTCCCATTCTATTGTTTTATGAGGGTCAGCACATAAAATAATATGCCATGTGATACTATTGTAATGGGTTTGGATCCAGCACTGCATCTTATCAAGGGAAATGAGTTGCACAATTTCTAATGTGATTTTGCTTTGAGGGCACATAATTAACTCAAGGATTTTCAAGTAATAATGTTTCTTATAGTGGGAATCATTTGACAAGGATAAAAAACATAGGATGCCAGAAGACAGATTTTATGAGAGGAAAAAGAGTCATTAGACCACCTGAAAGGAAGTTTTCAAAGCAAATGGAAATATCAAAGAGAAGAGAAGAAAGCAAAAGGGGAGGCAGCTGGGGAGATGAAAGCAAGAGGTGCATATTTTTGTCAATTTTGCTCTGGTTTCCAAATGCCTTACATAAGAGACCTATTCCAGCAAGCCCAGAACTGTACATAGTGGCTGTCACACCTTCTCAAATATGTCAGCATTTAAGGCTGATGGAGGAAGGCTTGCCCTTAGCATGGTCGTCAGAGAACATCCTGACGTCTTTCCAATTCATATCCGTGAAGTTAGACAGATAATGCTGATAAAAATATTTACCTTGCCGTGTACACAGGAGGTTAACAAAATGTTGCCTTGGTCTCCTTTATACCCATTTGAAGCAGAAGAATGCATTTGAATGCAAATTAGGAATTTGGCTGGAAGTTGTGGGCTGGCAGCATGTGGTGGGAACCAGGGGGACTTCAGAGAGGCAGACTTTTTACATTGATAACAGACATGTAATGAATAGCGGACATGCTTCTGAATTTGTGCTGTGCTTCAAGTTTTCTTCAGATTTCCAGCAAATAACTCAATGTCTGAAATTCCTTCCTTTCTATAAATGTCACATTGTACCTGGAAAGCAGGCTTCAAGTATTTTTTTGCTTGTTTGTTTGTTATATTCCAGAGAGAATATTTTCTTAATTTTTAGGTACTCAAGAGATACGCTTTTCCACCTACCTGGATTTCATATCTGTTAAGTATACTGACTCTCCTAAAATGAACTCAAATTGTGTCGCTCTTTCCTACTCAGTAAAAATTCCATCGATATGTATCATGTCTGGCCTCTCCTGTTAAACTTATTAGCACTGGGGCGTCCAAACAGGGCTCCAAGGGCAGAAGGCACGCACAGGGTCTGAAAAGTCCATCAGGAAAATTTAAATCTCTTCCCTCTGAGATGGGATCAGAGGCCAGCTCAAATTTTTAACAGGAATCTGAAGGTTCAGCGACTCTATAACCTCACCTGGATCTGTTTTTCCAAAAGTAACATGAGCCTTTCCTCTCTGTTTGACCAAATGGGGCTTTTCATCCTGAGTGTGAGCAAGCAGCCTGCAGCCCCGTGGGGCTGTCCTGGAAGCATTGCGTGGAAGCAGCCAGAGCCTCTGCTGACACTGGGGTGGGAAAGTATGCTTCCCCTTCCCAGGGAGCTGCAAAGCTGGTTCTCTTTTTCTTGTTTTCTTGTTTTAAAAATATATTTAGTACAGGGTCTACATGGTCTCACTACACAGATTAGACTCACAGTGATCCTTTTGTGGCCTCCGAAGTGCTGGGATTACAGCCACGTGACACTATGCCCAGTCTTAATTATTGTCTCAGTGTACCCCAGGCACAGAGCCAGCACCTCATAAAGGGTATTGAACCCTGGTCCCTGCCTCTGCCGAAGTAGGCACTTTAACCGGCTGAACTATCTGGCCAGCCGTCCAAAGAGCTTCAAAAGATGCTAGCAGGGCCTGTCCTAATTGTGTCTCCTTATGTCAGGTTGAGACACAGGGTGGATATTCTTCAGTGTATAGCCTACAAAAAGATTAGGCTAAAGGCTCAAGGCGATATATGCCCATAATTCCAGCACTTAAGGCAGGAGAATCCCATGTTCAAGCCCAGCCTGGGTATCTTAGTAACTTAGTAAGACCTAGTGTCAAAAGAAAAATTAAACAAGAGACTGGGGATGTAGCATCGTGTGAAAGTACTGGGTTCAATCCTCAGTATCAGACATGTAGGCATGAGTGAGTGCACATACACACACACACACACACACAGGTCTGGGTCCTCTTCCTGCTATGCAGGATTTACCTGTGCATGCTGAAGAGTGGGAGGAAGGCTCAGGAAGGACCCCAGAGTGCGAGCAGTGGGAAAGGTCCTCTGGGCACACTGTGAATGTGGTAATGCTGCCCAGGGTTTCTATGAAATGGAACATTCGCTGTTGAAGTTACCCTGCTAGGAGCTTTCTCTTGGCAATTAAAGAACCAAACTCTTTCACAAGATGACTCTGCTATATTTAACATTTGAATCAGCAGGGCCACGACATCAAGTGAGCTGTGCCATGCTGCTACTCCACGGGGTCTAGAATGGTAGCTCTCAGGCTGTGCTTTGTCATGAGTGACTCCATTTTGTAAAGCAGCAGTTTGGCAGAGTGACTTGGTGACCTGTCTGTGTGAAATACAACCACAAAATATTTGGCATCCCAAAATTATTGCAGGAAAAAAGAAAACAACTCCTAGCTGCACAGCTGAATCATAGGCATAAACTCATAATACTTTTTATCTTGATAATAAAACTTGTTACTTGCATACATGCCAGGTTAAATCAAAGGCATGAGAACACATGACATACCTAAGTTATATCCAAGGATACCAGGGCTCTGAGAGCTTCACAGGCACACCAGGCCAACAAACATTTCCATTCTTCACCTGGATCATTGGGAGGCATGCAACACTGAGGTGTGCGGGTGCCAGCTCCTTTTCTTTGCACACAAGAATTCTGCACAAACTACCTGCTGTCCCTACTCAGGGTTAAACCTGCGCTGCACTCAACACACACCTTGTCTCCTACCTGTCTAGTGCCTGGTGCCTTCTTGTGCCTGGCTCCTGGATAAAACTGTGCCTGATCTGTAGTTTAATCCAGTAACCTGTGGTGACTGCACATTTCTGTGAGCTCTACACCTTTTTGGCTTCTGCAGCCACTGTTAACCCCTTAGGAACTGCTCTGTAACACACGTTGTGTGGCTTGAGTGTTACAGATATTAGTAATTACGATTAGAATGTAAGAACCTTGATTATCCAGCTCACTAGCTGCTGAGTGAATCTTGAGGAATGGGCCTAATATGAACAACAGAATTGGCATCATCCAGGAAATTGTTGCTTATTCGATAAATTCTGACACCGGAAGGACACAAATGTGTCCATCCAGAGTATGTTACTGGCATAGCTTTCTTGTAGGAGATACTATGGCTTTGCAAGCCATGATTATACAAGTGAAGGTAAATCCAAAGCCAGAAAGTATCTGAGGAGTCTTTGGAGCTGTAAAGTAGGCGGGGCCAAAGGCGGGTCAGGAAAGTCAGAATAGGCCAACCAGCTAACCTGTAGGACGCTGACTAACCACTATCCCAAGGCCGTGATAAACCCAGTGAGTATATTATTGTTTTGTTTTCTTCTTAAGTGAAGACATTGTATTCAGCTTAGCTCTCTGAATATTTCCTGTTTCCATTTTGCCTTGTCTGGATGGCCTGTGTTATGCCTCCAAATATCATTCCCAATTTGAGAAAGCTTTATAGAAATGTATTTTTTAATTTTTTTTTAAAAAATTGAGATGTTTGACAACTTAGCAACTAACAGTGGAAAGGGTGATTACAGATAAGGTGCTATATACTTCCAAAGCTAAAAAAAAAAAAGGTTTTTACTGTTTTCAGTATAAGGTGACAGCAGAGGCTGGAGGAGAAAGATAAATGGACTCTGGTATGAACATTGCACTATGTATACATGCATTAAAATACTATCTCATACTCATCAATACATATAATTTCCATGATTTCATGTATCAGTTAAAAATAAATTAAAACACATTTCCATCTGGTTACCTTTACTTATTATTTCACCAATCAACAATTCTTGTTTTCTGCATCTTCTCAGGCAATGATTTGTGTTGCAATTATCATCACTGTCAACAATGACATATTTTTGAGCCTCTGCGACAGACAAAATCCTTTGTTCAGCACTGACCTGAAAACATTGGGTAGCAAATCCCTACCCTTGAAATCAGCACTCCCCAGCCTCAGAGCCTGGGCCAGCAGTGCTGCATGGCCTGTAGGGAACCAGACCTCACATCAGGAGGCGAGCAGTGGGCAGGTGAGAGCAAAGTGCATCTGTATTCACAGCTTATCCCTAACACTTCCATTACCACCTGGAAAGAATGAGGCCCTGATTTGATCAGTAATCAAATCCAGGGTCTTGCCCCTGCTAGGCAAGCACTGTTTTGGGGGAGTGGAAGGGTACTGGGGATCAAACTCAGGACCTTGGGCATGTCAGGCGGACTCTGTGCTGCTGAGCTATATCTCCAGTGTAGCATTTTAATATTGTATTTAATATTTAACTTTACTATTGAGGCCCTGAGTTCTATTCCTGGTACCAAAAATTTTTATTACAGTAAAAGATACCACCAATCCCCCTCAAAATGCTTAACATGCTCCACCTCACTTCCAACACACTGTCTCATCATTCTTTGCAATGTGCTTTTTTGTAATGTTTTCTTTTTCTAATTTAAATGCTCATCTTAATCTTCGGACCACTCCTTGGCTTACCACTAAGGCCTAGTTTAGTCATGGTGGACCTCTTCTGAGATCAAGCCTAGACCTGATCAAACCTACATGGCCTCATTGTGTTGAATCTGTGTGTGCATACACATGCAGAGGACAAGTGTGTATTTCAGATAAAGTTCCATGATCCACGTTGTTGCACACACAACCTGTTCTTCATTTTCATCGGATCGCACGTGGGTCACAGATGCCATCCCAGGATAGGTGAGTCCCAATAAACTTCTCAAGCTGTATTCTGGAGAAATCACTAACCTAGAGAAAGTCTGAGAGAATAATAGTGTCTACGGTCAAAACTTTGGAGAGTCTGCAAACAACCTCCTCTTCTTAAAGATGCAGAGGCATGTGTAAGTTTCTTCACACACTGATTCACATCTTCAAAGAGTTTTTGCTTTCCATCTCTCTCACAGAGTTTCGAAGCACTAGTTTGGGGGTTGGAGGCTGGCTAAGAAGAATGGACATTAATCTGCAGGGCACCAAGCAAGGTTGAAGGCTCCTAAGAAGATGGAAAACAAACGCTAGATAGTATTTTAGAAGTTAACCTAGCAAGGTTTGAAATGTAGAATAAGAAAGGCAAGGAGTGGAACCAAAAGATTATTTGGAAAACTTGACATAAATCCATTGTAGTACGACTGACAAAAATATCAGTTTTCTTTAATTGCCTTTTAAAGATTTTTCTTTGTAGCTCAGGATTACTGTCTTTAAATAAAGTACTATCTCATATTTCTTATAAATACAAATAGTGGGGCCAGCGATCTAGCTTATTGGCATAAGTGCCTGTCTAGCAAGGATAAAGTCCTGAATTCAATTCCCAGTATAAATAAATAGATAAATAAATTTCAAAAATATGTCTCTACTTAATTAAAAAGGAGGAATAGGTCTCTGAGTAATAGCAAAAGAATTGGACTATACTATATTGATCCCAGTAAAGAAAGAAAAACTAATCAGAACAACTTAACTACAAACTAGACACATGAAATAACTTCTTAATTGCATAATACTGAATGTTTCATGAACTACAGAGACACAGAGTGACCTAACAGTTATGAAATAGGGTGTCATGGAGCTGAAAGTAGATCTAGATCTCAGGACCAGTGAGGCTAACCAAGATGGTACCCAATCTTTGTGGATGTAAGCTCTATTCTTGAATCTTCCTAAAATATAAAGGAGAAATTTATGCATATCTAAGACTTGAAACTATATTCTATGACCTGGCTTTGTGACAATGACTAGGCTTGCCTGATGGTGACCCTTCCACCAACCCATTGTGTCCTGCCCAATAATAATTGCTGTTCCCCTATGTTCATTGCAAAAGAGTCCTGAGCCAATCAAGGTACTTTGAGCCATATTACCCCTTTAGAGAGAAATTCCTGTCACTTGTGGATTAAAATTGACCATGATCTACATTACATTCAACTGAATTCTTAGCATCCATTCTCAAACCTCTAATTATATGGGCTTCCTCATCTTCTGTTACATTTTGCTTTTCTTTTTCTAGTCACTGCCTTTTAAATAATGCATTACATACATTCTTTTTGAAGTTCTTTACATGTTACCAAAAGACTTTCAGAAACAAAACGGGAATCAACAATCTGACAATGCAATAAACAAAGACGTGCATAGTGTTCATTTAGGTAGTGTGTTTTTTCGTTATTCTCGTGGAAATCAAGATTGTAAAGAATGAACAGTCTCAAAATGAAAACCATTTCTGCAGCGTAGTCTGATTTGACTCTAGATAAAGTGAAATAAAGAGTTGGGCTGTTTACCTGCAAAACTTTGCACATAACGCATCCATTGAGAGAATATTTAAGATTTCTAGCAGGGTATTTTGGGGGCAGAAAGAATGTCCATGATGGGGATATTGTGTGTATGGTCTAGCGTAGCCCTCTTCAGCCCTTTATGTGTCCTGTTTGTACAAAATGGGATCCGGATTCCTAGTGTGGAATCTGGAGAGGTAGAAAACACACCTTTAAATGTGTAACCAAACTTTTGCTTGTTAATTTTATTCAGTCCTACAGGTTTCCATTTTCTTCTCACTAGGACCTTCAAATGAAAATACCAGATTTTTGAAAAATGTGAATTTGTTACCTTTGATATTAATCTAAATGCCCTTCCTCTGTAGCGATGAAACTTTCTTTTAAAGGTATTTGCACTTTTTTCTTTTCTCTTTTTTGCTCAAAGCCACCATTTGAGAGATTTAAGTCCAGAATGTTATTAATATATTTTACTTGAAAGAGAAACCCCCCAAATTACCAATACATTCCATGGTACCTTAATATTGTAAAGCAGGTTTACTAAGGGCTGGAGGAGAAAAAGCATTCCTATGTATCACTATAGGTAGCAGAATATTTATAGAACTTTAGGCTAGTTAAGTAATTTCAAAATAATTTGCTTCCATCTGCAAATAAAATACTCACTATTTAAAACAACCCATCAATACCAAGAAAAATATTTGCATCTTATTAAAATTATTTATATCAACAGACACTTCTTTGGATATCCCAAAAATGTGAAAATACCAACACATGCATGTGTGTGTATCTTAATGTTTCTATTATTTTGTAATCTGCAACAAAATAGTGATAATAGTAGGCTTGATGTACTTCATATTTTTTCAGAGGTAAAACTTGACTTTATTAAGTAAAATAATATCAGAGTTCGTTCTCCTCAGAACAGAAATTTTGGCATAACAAAAGACTTCATATGAGATGCGACAAACCGTCTCATATGATATTCAGTATAGCCAAATTCAAGAACACAGAAGGATCTGAACAGCACCCCAGATTCCTTTATGAGATTCATCCTACATTTTGGGTCTCTTTAAATCACAGCAAAATGTATTCATCAGAGAATCTTTTATTTTTCAGTTAAATACACCCCCTTCTCTCTCAACTGAGCAACAAAACAAAGAAATATAAACATTAACAAAAGCTGGATCACTTACCATAAATGCCTGTTGAGATGCAGGGAAATGCCTGTGAACAAAGCACAGAAATAACAATGAATTCAAAGGAAAGACTGTGCCTGATATTACATGTCTTGAAATCTGTTTTTCTTGATAACGACAAGCTCTGTTCTTAATACCCAGAGCTAGGAGAGAGAGTAGGAGACTCTAACCTGGGGATATTTGATTCACTGAAAACTTTCCTTATCTGCACTTATGCCAACTTGCAAAACCCAACAGTTAAGTTTTTAGGAATCTTGTGAGCCAATTGTTAAATAATTATCATAACAAAAGCTAAATTACATTTTAAAACTACAGTGAAAGAGATTATATCAAAATAAATATAACTAGCAGCCAGAATTCATCCTAACTCTATTGCTACATTTTGCTCTTACATATGCTTCAGAGGTTATTTCTGTCTATTATTTATAGGAGTATAGTAGATATCCCATATGATAGCAGCTCTGAATTATTTGCAGTTCCACTGGTATTTTTAAATATGAAAATATTAATCAACACACATGATTCACATCATGGTACAACTGAAGCTGTGGCTGGCTACAGAGAGAAAATTGGGATAAAATTTTCCAAACACTATCCAAAAGTGTTTGGTGAGAATCAAATGACTATTGAGAATTTGTAATAAAGAGAAATGCATATTTTTTTCCTTGAATGTAAGTTGTCTGTCAGTAAAATTCAAGATTAACTTTTACAATGCATACTCCTCCCTTTTCTGAGAGCAGCTCTTTAAACCTCTCCTGATGCTTTATTGATTACACCATATTTTGCTGAGCAACACACAAAGAATTTGACGGAAAATAATGAATGAACAAGTATAAATGTACACTTTATTCCATTAGGCTTTCTAACTGTAGAAAGTAATCTAGGTGTGCCAGGTCTTCCACAATGCACTTCTGTGTAAATTCAATTAAGTTGCCTTAATCTTCCTGACCTTCATATTTTTCAATTTAAAAAACCTATAATACAGAAATTTATTTTGACAACCAGTGATAGCTTTTTAATTCTGTACTAGAAACTAAAAGCTGTGATTGTAATCTACCATAATAACTAATATGACTGTTAAGATCAATAATGATAACAAAATGAGTTAATATGTACAGTATTTTATTTCATATACATTTTATAGCCTTTTACTGAAATCATTGAAGGTTGTGATATTATTTTAGAGAAATTAATAACTGACTCTTATTGAATTGAATTATGTTTGCATAAAGAAAGGTTTTATTTTTCTGCTCTTGCAGAATCTTGCTGGGAAATGTTATTACTGTTTTCTTATTAAGAAAATAGAGCAGTTTCTGGGACATACTAGGTGTGATTTTTGTAACCATATGGAGTTCATTACTTGATTTTTCAAAGTTTTGTTTTGTTGTTGTTTGCAGTGCTGCTGGAGATAAAATCCAGGGTCTTTCATGTGGAATTTTTGAGGGGTGGAAGAGTTCTGGAGATTGAACTCAGGACCTTGGGCTTGTCAGGCAGATTCTGCACTGCTGAGCTTTATCTCCAGTGCAACATTTTAACATTGAGCTACACCAACAGGTTTGTTACCTGTACTTCCTCTAGTGTCTGTGTGGTCCTACTAATATCTGAACTATGTTCTTGAATGATTCAATTCATCCAAGGATACTGAAACAATAGCAGAAAACAAATTCTGAAAACATTGCAGTCTCCTCCCAGGCCCAAGTCTTCTCAGTACCAACTACTAGCTCACCATAAACAACCTGTTACTAATAGGAAGGGCTCAGTGTGCAGTAATAGTCTACTGAAAAACATAAGTTAGAGAAGATTCAGGATTATCACAATAATGTGTCCCATCTTATTCATGTCCTTCTGTGCCTTTTAAATGGAATAGAGAGAGGAGTTATGGTTTGTGTCTAGCTGTTCCCCCAAAGTCTCATGCAGTCATGTCACAGGCTTCCAGAGCTTCTGATTGATTCATGGTTCAATGCTGGGATTATGGGTGTGTGTATTGTATCCAACCTGGGATGAGTCACCTACATACCATATACAGGAGGTAAAGAGGCTTGTTCTCTGTTGCTCCTCCTTTTTTGCTCTTGCTGCTTTTGTTTTTTTCCTCCACCATGAATGGCTGCCTCTGCCATGTGCCCCTCTGCCTTGGAGCCAGCCAAGTACAGGCTGAAACCTCCACAAACTGAGAGCTAACTCAACCTTTCCTTTCCTAATTCTGGGCATCATATAATTTGTTTTAGCAATCAGAGAAAGGATAACCAAGATAAGAAGCAAGCTTATTGCTGATGCCCCAGGGATTCTGGGAGCGCAGGCTTAGCATTGAACTTCAGAGAAAAAGAAAGCTTTAATAACTTTTGCATCAACCTGTTCAGATACATAGAAAGCAAAATTTTACCTCTACTATCTTATGGTTTTCCATTGTGTGACATGGGGGCTTTACTTAACTGTCTTGAGTGTTAGCATCCCCCTTAATGAAGGGGGACTAAGAGACCAGCTTGAAAGAGCTTGCTGGAGAATTAAGCGAGCCAAGTGCAGTGGCACAGTTATACCATCCCAGCACTCTGGAGGCTGAGGCAGAAGGACTGCAAGTTTAACCTTAGCCTGGGCAACTTAGTGATTTTCTGACATTTTGTTTCAAAATAAAAACAGCCCAGGGATATAGCTCATGGCAATGTACTGGATTCAGTCTCACAGTACGGAGGAGGAAAACAGAATCAGGAACACAGAGCACTATTGCAACTAATACAATGACTGATGGCACCGCACTGAGTAGACAAAGTGATATCTACAAGGCTGATTCACAGAGGGGCCTGGGCCCTTGCTGAGGTCCTCACTCATTCAGCCTATTGATATTTGAGCCAGACAGTTCTTTGTTCTTGGGAGCTATCCTGTGTGCGTTTAGCAGTGTCCCTGGATACTACCCACTAAATGTCAGCAACAGTGCTCCAGATGAGACAACGAAAAAAATTCCCATTACCAAAATGCCCCCTACAGGGTGAAAATCACCCCTGGTCAGGAGCCACTGCCCTAGAGTCTGGGGCCTAGAACTAGGAGTTCTTTAAGCCATCAGCCTTCACAGGGAGTGCCTAAGCTCCAAAAGAGCCACCTCACTCAGGGTCAAGCCTCTTTCCAGGACAGCCCATCCTGAAAGGCTACCAATAAAGGATACAAAGTCCTGGTCATTGGGCCTCACTTAGTGTAGAAAGGGGCCTCACTTATTGTAGGGAGGGACCTCCCAGCCCTTAGGCTCCCATAGGCACTACAGGGCTGGCAGATTCCTTAATACATACCCAGCACTCTGGCCTCTGGGGAACAGATTAGAGCCAACTACCTTCCACTTCCCGTGAAGTCCAGCTCCAAGAGCCTTTCTCCCACCAGAGGTAGAAGAAGAAAGAAGGTACTGAGCAGTTACTGGTGACTTTCATTTGCCTGAGTTCCCAGTTCTATCTTACAATCCATCATGCAAGTTAATATTTGAATCTAGATGTACCAATGCCTTGTCTCTTTTAACAAGGACAAATAGCTGCAAATGACATCTCTGCCTTAAATGTGAAGGCAAGCGGTAATGTAATGGAGGATGACTTTGGCAATACTGTTGTGTTCTCAAACAAAAAGCCAATGAATGATAAAATAGAGATGGAAATACAATTTTGAAGAAAAATTTATTTCACATGAAATGGGCTTGCTTATAATTTATCTAAACTAAATATCATCCATTAATCACTTGTTATTACTTAAAAGAGACTGACAGGGAGAGGGAGAGAGCCAGCAAGGGAGGGGGAAAGGCAAAGAGAAAGAGACAGAGCTCAACTAAGGGATTGTGCAGCTCTTAATCTCTGTTCTTCATGATAATAAGTGTCTTATGGGGCAACCAAAGTTGAGTAACACAAATTATCCTTATTTTTTGTTGCTGTTTTTTGTTTGTTTGCTTTTTATACAGGGTCTCACTACGCAGCTCTGACTCATCGTAGTGATCTTCTGTTTTCAGCCTTCCCAGCGCTGGAATTTAAGGCATGAGCCACCACACGTGGACTTAGTTACTGACTCAATGGACCCATGTGGTATGTGGTTCTAGCATCAAACTGTAGTCCCTGTGCTTAACTAAGCAGGCTCTTAGTCCATTGAGCTATCTTGCCAGCCCTAGGCTATCTTTATTTCAAAGTTATATTTAATTTAACCTCCTGCCTTAGAAACCCTCTCATGGAGAAATGATAGATGGTACCAGTGCCAAGACTAACGGTACTGGTTTGTTTGAAGTACATAT
Organism: Tympanoctomys barrerae; assembly: GCA_002564285.1. Classification (NCBI taxonomy): domain Eukaryota; kingdom Metazoa; phylum Chordata; class Mammalia; order Rodentia; family Octodontidae; genus Tympanoctomys; species Tympanoctomys barrerae. The sequence continues at coordinate 16,167 of NDGN011449744.1, forward strand.
AACTCTGCAGTCACCTATTGAATTGGGGAATTGATATCAGCAGCCCAACTGCTAAAGCCCTAGGATCTCCTTCCAGCAGCCTGGCAACAGGAAGTCTCTGTGCTAATCAGGGCTGATCATATAGCTGTCAGTACTTTGCTCTATGGCATTTGACTTTTAGCTAAATTTTCTCAAGCCAGCATAAGTTTACTGTCTTGGGAGGAAAAAAAAATCATTTGATTTAGTACAGAGAGAGGATTTTTCTTTTGTGAAATCATAGATTGGGCCACCAACTGGAAAATACTTCTTTAGCCTAGAGTGTTGATTTCAAGCACTTGTAAAAGCACTGAGATACTTAGGTCTGTGGATTCCATCTCCAATCATCTTCTTCTCCTTTCTGTCTTAGTAACTGGAGAGCAAGGCAGCAAAGTCCTTCAGCCTTTTCTGCCTTGATCCTAACAACTTTTCAAAACCAAGGCAAGAAAATCCTAAGTCAAAAGCCTGTTTTCCTCAGGCCCATGATGAGAATCAAGGGATTTCTTAGAATGGATATCATCAGGGATACAAAAAGAAACAATAAATGCTGGCAACAAAGCAAGGGAGAAAAAGGAACTCTTCTACCCAAAAGGTGGGAGTTTAATTTAAACAGATAATATGGAAATCAATATGGAGGTTCCTTAAAAAACTACAAATAAACCTAGCATTCGATCTATCTGTACTACTCCTGGGTATATACCTGAGAGAATTAGTTATCATAAACACATCTATGTTCCCAAGTTTATTGTGGTACAATATATAATATCCCAAGATAAAGAACCAGCCTAGAAGCCTATACACAAGTAAATAAAGAAAATGTAGTACATACATATGATACTATTAAAATATACCATGAATGCTTAAAGCTTAAAGCAATTTATTATAGTAAAGCCACATTACTATTAATCACCCTCAAAATACCATCTTAATCACATTTATCCCACCATTCATGTCATGTTCTGAAGCATACTGGAAGTCTTTTGTTAGTGTCTTAATGAAGTGTAAATATGTATATAGTGAATGCTGCTGCCCAGGACTATTTTTATGAGAAAGCAGACTTATAAAAATATTGCTGTGTCCCCTCACCCATTTTATTCAATAGATCAGACACCATGTGACTTCTGGCTTTTTCTCCAAAGTAAAAAATGACCATAAAAGGTAAACATTTTGAATCAGCTTAGGAAATTGAGGTAACAACAGGCTGTCTAACTAAAGACACTCATGAAAGAGAACTTGCAGAATCACTTTGGAAAGTGGCAAGATTAATGAGGTAAGAATGTTTTAAGTGAAGGAGAGTCTTTTGAGGGGAATTAAGGGCAATGTGTCTTTCTGTAGTAAATTTTTAGAATTTAGACATTCACTATATTTTTCAATCACACCTTGTACACATGATACAGCCATAAAAATGAAAAATTGTCATTTGCAGAAAATTATGAGGAATGTAAAAGAGATGGCAAGAAAGTAGAAGGGAAATTATTAGACAAGAGGAAGAGAGAAACGGGAGGGAGGTAAGGGTGGATAATAAGACCATAAAGATGATCAAAATACATTATACGATTGACACCTTCCCAAATGTGAAATTCTTCATCCTTACCCAGAGCCACAACTGCCATTCTTACACAGAAGCTTTACAAGTGAGTAGAACTGATCTCAGTCCCAACCGCAATTCCAAGAAAAGGTGTCTTCAAACTAATGTAGCAGGAAGACGGTAGTATTTAGCAATGAGGATAAAAATAAAGGGAGTTCTAACAACTCTAACCTGTTAGCATAAGTGAGCAACATTCTCCCTAGCTCAAGAATCTTTTAGTTGTTGAGCTTGTACACATCCTTTATCATTTATTCAGTTTTCAATTTCACATTATACATGAGCAAATAATTCTATCTAATACATCTTTATTTAAATGATTTTCATTATACATTACATTCCATAGAATTAAGGAAGCTAGTTTAAGAAATGGCATTACTTTGTGTAGTTTGTTGTGTTCTCCTAAAAAAGAGACATTTCCATAAGTCAAAATGTAACATATGCTTTCCTATCAAGACATTTTTTAATGTATTTGATACAGGGTTTCACTCTGCAGCTTGGACTCCTAGTGATCCTCCTGTTGTCAGCCTCCCCAGTGCTCTTGTCAAGATTTTTAATGCATATTCAGTGATACTGCTATTTTTGTCAATTTTTTATTTCTATATTTTAAAGAGAATAAAAAGCAATAAAAACTACACAAAATTTCAAAACAAGATGATAGGAAATTAACAATGCTTCTGACATTGTCTATTGTTATCTTCAAAGTAGTCACTCAGATTACCTGATATAGGCATGCAAGACAGATCACACAATATAAACACAAACTGTTCCTTTCTATTCACTAAGAGAAATTGGTAGTACAATTATCTTAGCTTCATTCCTTCTTTGCTCCCTTCCTCCATCCCATCTATTCTTCCCTTTTGAACAGTTTCTTTCCCTTTCATAATGTAGCATACATGGAAAGGCGCTATATTGATTACTACCAAGCACAGCCTCATATTCAGAAGCCAGCACTTCTAAATCACTTTTTAGCTGAAAGATGTGGATGACTGCTATATAGCTGGCTACTTTGCTAAAAGTTAAGTATTTACAATTTTCCAGCTTACAACCAAGTGCACAAGTACATGGGCCATGAGACTTCATCAAAATTATGCTTTACAAAAAAAAAAATCCTAGGAATCAGAGATATCTTACTTTCAAAGGAGTTAGAAGAGAAACAGTGAAATTCAGAATGCTGTTCTTCGTTTTTAGATATAGGATATCAACATAGTGGGCTGTGCCAACTTCCCCTTATCTAGGATACAGAGCTCTTTGGCATTTCTCAAATACATGCCATGTCTTAGTATACTTTTAATAGGATATTCTGAGGTGGCAAAGAGAATAGCATTGTTCTTTTAAAGGCGATATTCACATGTGTATTTTGGTGTACCCTGTTTTTGCCCCCAAGTTTTTATCCTTCTTTCTATTCACTCTCTTTACTAGATAATTTCACAACCTCCCTGAAAGGCATCAAATATTGGCCCCCTTTTCTCCCCATACAATTCATGTGTTGAAGCTCTTGTTCCACTGGAATGCCATTTTGAGCTGGCACTCTTAGGAGACAACTAGGTCATTTAGGGTGCAGCCCCATGATTGATAAGAAGAGGCCAGAAAATTGGTTCACTCTTGTTTTTACCACATGAGGATACAGGAGTAACTAGCTCTTGGCAGCATGGAAAAGGGCCCAATTGTATCCCCAACCTGACTGTACACTGTTCTTAGACTTCTTGGCCTCAAGAAGTTTTAGAAACCAAGTGTGATGGTTTGTGTTCATAATTCCAGCACTTTAGAGCCCAAGACAGAATGATTTTTGTGAGTTTGAGACCAGCATGAGCTACAAATTGAGCTCCAGGCCAGCCTGAACTGCACAGCAAGACTCTGTCTCAAAGAAACAAAAAAATATGAGAAAAGAAGTCTAAGAACTACATGTCCCAAGAACACAATCTATAGTTTATAAAGTTCCTTATCTCACCATCAGATTTACCTTGAACTAAAGAGAAGTATGAGAGGCAGTTCTACAGCAACCTGAACTAAGGCTCTACTAAGGTAGTACAATGTGCTTGTAAGCCCATGGTGGTGGGGGTAAATTTGTTGAAATCTAATCCTCATTGTGATGGAATGTAGAGATGTTGCCTTTGGGAGATGCTAGAACATGAGATGGATCATATGAGGGTGTTGGCCTAGTATACAGGATGAGCTCCTTAAGAAAGGATATGAAAGAGATGATTTCCTTCTCTTATGACAGCAAAAAATGAATTTAGCTGACTAAAAACCAAGAAGAACGTCTGAGCCAGTGAGCCAGAGAGAAAATTTGATACCACCTGTTGACCTGTGACTTCCATGACTCCAGAAATGCAAAAAGTAAATGCCACTTAAGCTGTCTAGTTTGTGGCACTGGTTATACCCACCTGAGCTCACTCCAACAGAGGCAATGTATTTTTCTTCCACCTACCAAGTGATGTCACTTGGTCAATGGGTCAATAACAGGTGTGGAATTGAGAATTGAATATCTGCACTCCTGGTGTTGGGGGAAGGCTGTGAGAAGCATATGCTATGTAAGGACATGTCTCATAAAACTGTTGGCCCCAGAAGGATGAAAGACAATGTCAACTAACTGACCCCAGCCTCTGGTCTTCTCTGTACTCAAATAGCCTATAGCTAAGTGAGCAAGAAAGTGAGCTCACCATTGCAAGACCTGTTCCAACATAACCATAGCCATTTTTATGACATAAATAGACCACAACTATATGTGATGACCACCTACATCAAGGAATGCTCATTTTCCTTTTATGGTGGTGATATAATGTTCCCTTGGAAAATTAAAGTACTTTATGAGTCAATTAAAATATTCAGTAAATCAGAAAGTGAACAATTAAAGCTAGGGAGATGCTCATGTGCTGAACACAGACCTGGAGAAGGATGCAAAGAACCAGATGCACTCACTAGCTAAAAGTCTGACAACTGTAAGAATAGCCCCGAAGCACCTCAGTTTCCCCATTTATAAAAGGAACACAGTAGGACTAAATGGCTTGGCCAGCTGCTAAATCCAGTAATGCTCTAAAGCAGCCTTTTACCCATAGTTCACGATGAAGGTGACAGAAAGAGGCAATTTTATAATTTATGCTGGGAGGCAGCAACTTGGTCACCCTAACAGCTGTCACTTCTTGAATTAGTGCAAAGTGCTCACTCGGTTCTGGGCTAAGAGCTCCATATGTATTTATTCCCGTTGTTCAATCTCATGAAAACTCCAGCCTAAAGGATGAAGATATTGCCACCTTTTACAAACATGGAGAATAAGAAAGGCAACTTGCATAAGGTCACAGGAAAGAAAATTTACTCATTTACTCCACTGTACAAAGAGTAATTGATTTTTTTTTCACCTTCAATATTTCTTAATTATAAAAATCATACCTGAATGTAAGCCTCAAGCAAACAGGTATAGGTAAACAGCAGTAAGGCATATCTCTCAATAACCACACACACCCCTACCTTCTTCACTCAACTCAGGCAGTGATGGCGAACCTTTCAGTGCTCTCATTGATAACAAACAGCCTTCTGCACCATGTGTGCCATAGGGTTGCCACCAGCAAGCCTCACTGCCAATACTGCTGTTAGCATTCTTCCACTCTACTCATTTATATCTGAAAACCTAAGTAAGATCTTCCTCTTTCCTTTGTCTTAACAATGTTATTATTTGTCACCATTCTTTCAGTAAGAATCAATCCACTAGTCTTGATTGGCCTCAGTTTTCCTGTCATCCAGCTCCTGGTTTTGTTTCCCCTATTTTTTTTCTTCAGTACTAAGAATCTCTGCACTGAGCTACCTTTCCAGCCCACTTCTAATGTTTGGACAGGTTTTCTTACTAAACTGCCCAGTGCAGGCTTGAACTTGCAATCCTTCTGTTTCAGCCTCTCAAAGTGCTGCAAGTGCACTAGGTACCATTCCGCCAGGGTCTCTCCACCCTTCTCTGATGCCACTTCCCAATAGTGACCACATACCAGCCATACAGGCCTCCTTCTGCTCTCCTCATGCATGGAGCATGATCCCGCTTTGGGATTCTTGGCCTTAATGTCTCCTTTGCCTTGAATCTCATATTTTCCAGAAATTTGTCTAGATTTCTTTCTTGTTCCTTTTAGATCGCTAATGTCACCAACTCACAGTGGCTCTTCTTGGTCTCTAGCTAAACTTCTTGATGTTTTCTTAGCCTGATTTTTCTTTCTCTGTTTAACTGCTGCCACTGACACACAGTTGCTGGCTTGGTCACTATCTCCCCAACTTCCATTCCTCCTAGGAGGGAGTAAACTCCTATGATGACATCCATTAGGCTTTTTCTTATAGTTCCGGTGCCCAGAATGTTGTGAGAAACTCAATAAATATGTGTCAAGTATATAAATGAATAAATCATTGTGTTATATGGCATACATAATCATAGCCACATACTTTTCTACAAACTGGAGCAAACATCATGTTTTCTATGTTCTAGGGTTTCTTCAACGTTAGTATACACTGATCAATCTCATTTGTTTCTAATGATTGCATCAACTTGTTATAATTTGATGCTAATGAAGGATTTTTGCAATTATTTCTGTTAAACAAAAACAATGCAACCCATGTTCTAGATGTTTCCAGTTAATATAGTCTCCTACGATCCTATAGCATTCACGTTTCTGTCACTGGGACACAATACTTGATACCCACAAATTAGAGGAGGAAAAGTTCAATTAGGCTGGCAGATGCTATGGGGTTTGGTTCATGGCTTGCTGGCTTTAAGGCCAAAATGACATAGCAAGAAAAACTTCACAACCTATGGCGGCCAGGAAGCAGAGAGAGAAAGCAGAGTGAGGACAAGATGTACCCTTCTGGGTTCCATCCACTGTGACCCTCTTCTTCTGACCATTGGTTTAAGCGCAAAAAAAAAAAAATTAAAATTTTGAAATTACTGCAAATTTCTTTCCCTAAATATATTCAACAGAAAAATCTCTTGAAGTGTAGAGAAGAGTCAATAGTTCCATTTTTACTATCACATGAGGAATACAGCAAAAGAGTCTGTGTGCTTTTAAAAATGCACTTTCAACACAAACATTACCAAGGTGCATCTCCCCTCACCACACAGCCAAATAAGTTGAAGGCCAAGTTCATCGATAGGAGATTGTGAGCAAGGTCGCACAGGAAGGGCCAGTGTTCAGAGCACACTGCACAAGCTCATCCAGGCACCATCATTATGAGCAATAACTTGGTTTCTTTTTGTTTGCTTCATTATACCTTTGAAATAGCTGTCATAAAGTCATTTATTGCCAGCTGCTTTCACATTTATAACTATACAGCTCCGTGCAGTATAAAACAAACTATTACATAGCCATGAATAGTAGCAGTCCTCTTCCAAACTTTATGTTTTGCAAGACAGCTGGATTAGTTCCACTATGAATTTATTAGTATGCAAAATGTTGTAACCAGCAAAGGGAAGAATTTGCTTTTTGCCTGAGCTTGCTCATGTGACTAGTAAGACTGCTTTACAGAAAACTTTACATATGTGAAAATGAGAACGGGTCTCCATAAACCTGATGAACCAAAAAGAATGTTCATTTCGTTCCAAAATGTTTACTCTGTAAACTGCCATTACACAGAAGCAAAGAGAAGAAACAAAGGTTTAAGACCCCAAACCATAAACAAATCCTTGCCCATACTAACAGCAAATCAATTGTGTGATATGAAACTTCTACTGAAACACATTGTCCTTAAAATTGCAACCTTTAAATGACCTCAGTTGCTTCTAAATTTTCCTGGACTCTCCTACCTTTTTTCCTCAGAATGAAGTATACATTTGGGCACATTTTGTGTTGCTAACACCAAGAAGCCAGAGTCCCTGAGAACACCCTTCACTGACTTTCCTGGTGGGTAGCACAGCAGAAATTGGGTAAGAGTTAATTATGTCAGATCCCTGGAGAATTAAATTCCCTACTTGAGACTGAAAGACCCACAGCTCATAGCTGTTGCCAGGCCTCAGGACAACCATATGAGTGGCTTCCCTGATGAAGAAGGGGTCTCCATGGAGAGCCCTGTGTTCATGGAAATGAAGGCAGGAAAGAGCATAAGACTTTCAGCAGGAGCTCTGGAGGATGTGAGGACCTTGGAGCATTTCTTTGTGTGGCAATGAGAGATGTGGCTGCAGTTCCATTCTTTACATTCCCGTGCTCCCTGTGTAGTGCTCCGACTGTCACACTCCAGGATGCTGGCATCCTTTTTCTGGGTGCACAAAGAGTACGTTCCCCCAGGACAGGCCTTCACCCATGACTAACAAATGAGGCGTGTGGGTTGGGTATGCTAAGTGGTCCTCCACCCTTGCTCTGAAGTGTAATCTTCACTGTCCAGAGTGTCTTAGCAAGGACTGGGCAGTCACCTGAGGCTTTTCCTAATAGCCACCCTTCCTGTCCATGTTTGCTTCCCACCTCTTACCTGTCACCACCCCAATACGTACGCGCGTGCGCGCACACACACACACACACACACACACACACACACACGATGATACCTGCCTACCAAGTCCCTTTTCCCTAACTTTTCATTTCAGAGTAGTATTCATCTAGAAATCCAACCTAAGACACATGTTACTGGTCTTTACCTCAGTGGCTGGCAGCACAACTCTCACAATGAAATAAGCCTGAGGGTTATTTTTGACAGAACTTTAGAGGCAAATGTACACTTAGTCATCTCCAGCCTGGCTTTGTAAGAAGGAGAAGGAAAATCAGGTCTGATGTGGAAAGCCACAGGAAGGAAGGCTACTGTAGAACCTGGCTGAAAGAAATGAGGGGCTTCAAAGGGTATAAAGCCAGGGAAAAATTCAGGAATTGGCCACTTAAGGAGAATGCAGTGTCCCTACGGACTAAGTAGTTTCCAAGGCTAGTGAAAATGCCTACACAGAATGAGCACCATGTAAAGATTTAATAAACAAATCCAAACAGGTCTTCTTAAGTATTCATGAATTTGAGTTGATCCCTGACTTCCTTAACAGTAAGTTGTACCTCCATATATCTCTTAATTGGAAAGTTGGAAATTTGATTTCAGAGGAAATGAGTACCAAACTAGTGAATTCTACAGTTTCCAGGAAACATGGCGCTATGATATGGATTTCATTTGAGTATGTGCCTCTGTGCCTCCAAAATTCACATGCAAGAAATGTGATCTTCAGTATGATGAGGTGGAGAGCAGACAGAACCATTAGGTAGTGGGGCTCAGTGAAAGGCTATTAGGTCACTAGGGGCCCTGCCCTTGAAAGGATGAAAGGAATTCTGTCAGGATTCTGATCTGTTCCCATGAGAACTGGTGCTTATAAGAACAAGCCTAGCTCCTAAATCTCTCACTTCCTCTCTTCCACATGGCTGCTCCTTCCAGCACATGCTCCCGCCATGATGCCATCTACCATATTGTGAAACACTGGAAAGCCCCTTTCACCAGATACAGAGAGATGGCAACGCCATGGTCTTGAGTCTCTAGAGATCGAGCTACTAAATCTCTCTGTTTAATAAACAACCAAGTTTAAAGTATTTCACGATGTAACAAAATGGTCTAATACATGTGGCTTTTTGCTGTCTCACAAATAGTCTAACCAAGTTAAGACTATATGGAATTGTTACTATGATCCCCAGTGGGGTAACTTGTCCATAGTCTTAGCAGCTAAGAGGAAAACTCAGACACAAACCTCAATCTTCTGGTTCCAAATTCTAAGTTTACTGCATTGCAGAATACCAATAGTGAGTTCACAGGATAAAAAGGAGAAAATCTATTCTAAGGATCCTCAGTCATTGAAAAAGCACTATTTGCAAATAAGTTTGTGGTATTTTTCTTCAGTATCACCACAGTATGATAACCCTTCCAGGCGCTACCTACCAGATCTTAACTGTATTAGATCTTTCCTCAAACTGAGGATTAGTGTGACTTTCTCCCAAATAAAAGAAAAAATATATTCTATTACTGTTTGTCAAACTGTAGTTGCATGCAAGTCAAGTGCAGAGCAGAAGCACCAGGGGTTTTGAATCTGCAGCTCTGGAGTCTAAGACTTTGTGTTTTTAACAGATTATGAGCCCTACATCTGGCTCAAAGGACCACACTTTGAAAATACTAATCTATGGTAACCATAGCTGTCCAGCCCCTGCTGCTGCTACAGGTAACTAACTATAGCCCTGGCTTTCCCATGTCCAGAACAGGGTTTCTCCCACATGAATGAACTCAGATCTTTACTGATCTATCACTGGACCACATAATGGGAGAGAGATAGCAGATTGCTAGTTTACCAACAAATAAGTAGATTTTATGCCTGCAAGGTTTTTTGATACCTCTGTTCTATCCTGTAAAATGTCAGTGTGTTCCTCACACAAATCACAAAATCTATCCCAGCCCTTCCATAATTTCCTGCTGTGGACTTGAAAATATTACATAAAGGCAAAGATGGGATTCCATATGAATACAGCAACTTCTTAAGCCAATTATGAGCCAGGACTATAGCTCAGCAGCACAGTACCTGCCTGGCAAGTGTGAAGACATGAGTTCAATTCCCGGCACCCCTTTCCCCGCAAAAATTACTTGAGCCAATTATATGTGCAAACACCTGACTGCATATCATATTTATAAGAGGCAGGTGAGATGCTCTTGACAGTTGCCTGGGGCCTAAACTCCAGGATGGGTCATAAGAATGAGGGCTTTAAAAAAATGAGCTGCGATTATGCTGCTTGAGTCAATATGTAAAGATAATAAATTCTTCGTACCTAAGACACAAAGGAAGACATTAGTCAAGCCTAATGTGCACTTTATATTTAACAAGGGAATTAATTAGGGGATAATGACTAAGAAAAGTGTCTAGAGGATGGACCCTGTAGGAATAGCTAAAATAAAAGGAAGCAAGGAAGGAAAAGGAAAGAGAAATTGATCGCAGTCATATTTTCTAACATCAAGAATTGCTACTTGGGCCTGAAAATGGCTGTGCCTTGTGGGCTATCCATCACCATGATGAATTTTATAAACTGGAGTCCATTATGGAAATGAGCAAAAGGAATAAGATGAGGAACAGCCAGTCCATAAGGAACTACCTGACAGCTCGGACCCCAAGGGGTGAGTTATTTGTATACATTTCACAGTGATCACTGCAATAATCTGAGAGGCACCCCCGCAGAGCTCCAAGGAGCAGAGCAGGCAGCTGCCCTTCCACTGTGGGCCTGGAGCATAGCACTGGCTCCCACTCTGGGAGGAGATGAGCAAAGGGTCCTGCTGAGCAGAACCAAGTCTTGCAAAATGTAGCATGCCTGTAGCTCACTAAGACAGAAGCATGGTTAAATTTCTTTCTATTCCTAGAGAGTTAACTTAGTCTATGAACCATATTATCATTATTGTTGGAAAGGTATTGGTGTCATATAAGGGGTGACACAAAAATACAGCCAATGTTTAAATTAAAAACAAATACATTATAGCTAAAAAAAAAAAAACCCACATTGCCGAGAATGTTAACTGTGTTGAAATCAAGGAGAAATATTTTCAATATAATATGGGGATTCATGGAAATAGGTCTTTTATTGTAATAAAAATTTTAATTTAAACATTTACTGTAACCTTTGTTCATGATTCACTGAACAAACATTTCTGGTAGTTTCTATCAAATAAAAACATTATAGTATATCTCCATCCACCTTGTTCACCAGAGCTTGCAGGTGTGATCACTGGTTCTTCCTCAAAGTCAGAATAAACATAAAAGGAAAATGTTTTGAATCAACTCAGGACACCAAGGCTACCATGACAGAGGATCTAAAGGAACTCATGAAAGAAAACTTTCAAACTGACAAGCAAATGCTTCAGAAAGTGACATAAATAATGAAACAATATGCTCCAAGTGAGAAGAAGCATTTTAAGAGGTATTAATGTCAATGAATCTTTTACTGTAATAAATTGCTTGAAATTTAAGACTCAACATATTTTAGTCACACTTCATACATGGATGGATGGATGGATGGATGGATGGATGGATGGATGGACAGACGGACAGAGAATGAAAGGAGGTAGGGATAGAGAAATTCTTGACTTATAGATGAATACGTTTAGCTACCATTAACTGCTAAAACTTTACTTCACTGAATGTTTAGCTTCACAAAGTGGGATCTCAAGATTACATGCTGAACATGGACTAACAAAATAAAAATAATTGATAACAGGACACAACTATCACAGAGAAAACTTCTCATAGCCAAGAGTTACATTCCTTTAAATATAACTGCCAAAGGCTTTTCTTTTCCCTCCATATCATTGTTTCTTCTTTTTGAGACTCTCTGAAAGAGGTTATATCTCTCAACATGTAAAATGACAGCCTCATTAGCAACATCTATTGCTTATTACAACTGAGGAAATTTCAAGTACAAGAAGGCAAGGATTAAATAAAATTTCTGGGCTACAGATTTATTTCAAACAAGCTCCAGAGCTGTCCAAGTTTCTCCCCCCCCCCACACACACACAAAATGTGCTTCTTTCTGAATCTACTTTAATTCCTGGGATGCCTAGCTTATATGCAGCTGTACTGGCTACAAATTATCCCATTGGCCACACTTCACGTTACAGTCAACATAGTCTCAGTGACCTACTAGAAGTCCAGATATCTCAGATTTGAAACTTCTTCCCCTGGTTATTTATTCTAACTATCCATGCACCATCCACAGCTCCCCACACCTCTGTCTTAGATGAAGCTCTCTGAAGCTCCATCTAAATCTCTACAGGTGTAGTGAAAGGGGAGTGTCACCACCTAATGCTTTTCAAACTGTTGTGTATACAATCGCCACAGCATCTTGCTAAATAATAAATCACTATTCAAACAATCCAAAACTGTGCATAACTTCAAGTGAGAGTTCATCTGGCTTTTCCTCAATGAAGTCTCCAAAGACTATATTAAGTGGATATTTGACTTGGGTTCCTTGCCTGGCAGAAACCACTTATGTGTACACATGTTACAGAATGAACATGCTACATTGTGAGGACTGACTGCTTGACTTCCTCACAGGGTAGCATGTTCATACTGTAAAGTATGTACACACAGTCATTTGTTTTTGTTTTTTGACTAAGGCAAAAACTGGTGTTCCTTATTATTATCCTTCTAAGTAGATTTTCTTGGGTGGAGAAAAAGATCCTGTGAAATATTTTCTAAGAATCACTTCTTGAAAGATGATCCAGTGATCTAATAAGCTTCCTAAAATATATTCATCTTTATGATCACTGGGCAACTAACATTTTTAAAGAAACTCTTTAAATATTCTTTGAACTCTCAGCCCAAACTTAAGAATCCTCATGAGCAACTTTTCTTCCTTGTATTGTGTTTAACTACATGGAGCTCTTATTTCCTTATCATCTACATCTACTACCATGCTTTTCTTGTTTTGATTTAATAGTATTTGAAGGCATCATCACTGCGGCACATTGGGCCATCCTGTCTCATAGGATTGAATCTCCTAATATGTAACTTCCGAAAATAATAAGGTGGAACAAAAGACAAGCGTTTCTGTCTTCTTTGTTACTCATAGTCTGGTCACTTCAGTCCTTTCAGGACTGCCTTCTCCACTCTGCTTTTCATTCACCTTTGATATGGTCCAAATTTGCCAAAAATAACGTTTCATAGTCTTTAAAGAAATGCCATGACATTTTTCATTCTGCAGCTAAGGCACAAACTTGCAAGATTATGTTGATGTGATGGCGACAATGCTATTCCTATCCAGGAACTGAAATGGCAGAAGAAAATGAAAATGCTGTTGCTAAATGAATACCAGAAAATGTGCTTATTTGTAATTATAGATCTCTATTCTATTTTTATTCTTTTGAATAATAATATTCAGTATTTTCTAGTTATTTATGGGGAAGAATAATTTTGGAAAATTATTAGCAACATATACATTGCCCTCCTTGGTTAGATTTCACTAGAGAGATTTTAAGTATGCTAATGATTTGCCTATGCTGTTTTATGAGCTTTCATAAATGGGTCATTTGTCCAGATAAGAAATTTAGTTATAGAAGGAACATAGAGTTATATTTAGATCTTAATTACATAGGCCAGAACCACTGGCAAAGTCATTAGACATAATAATTCCTATGCTTCCCAGAAGACTGGACGGATCACTGGGGAATCTCACTGGGGCCATTTTCTGGCTTTAAGAAGCCCGAAATCTTGCTCTGAAGAGTCTGAATAATTTAGATGGTGCCATGTTCTGTGCTGAGATTCCACATAATAGACATTATTTTACTTTCTTTTAGTTTTTTATCTTTCTGAGTAGAAAACAGAACCTGGTCCAACTCTGGAAAATAGACTCAAGTATCTAGATAAATCAATCAAAATGGAAATCATCTTAGATAAGGCTCATCTTTAGCTTCTAGGGTGCTGGTTGGCTGTCTATTTAGTGCCTATGTCTTATTTGCTACTTGTAACTGATTGACAAGAAATGGCATAGTCAAAAGGCAACACATAAAATATCTCTATGAAGTAGGATAGATATTATTCACTTCTTAGCCTTTTCTCTCCTTATAATCTGCTTTGAAGTGACAACCCTTAGAACCTACTAAAAATTACATTTATAGATACAATGATGTCCATATCCCAAAGAAGCTATAGTTCAATAAACCAAAAATGATTCTCAGGAAGTTTCTAGTTGTCTCATGTGAACAAATGGGCTCATTGGTGTATACCCCAATCATGTAAAAGTATCTAACACTTAGTAGATGCTTAGCGAATATTTATAGGAATGATAAGTGGAGAAAAAAGAAGGAATTCTTAATTTATAATTCACCTATGGTAATGACCACTCTTGGGCATGATAATTTTGGAGATAATCTACTCAACATTGATTTCCACATGATTTGAAATATGCTGCTCATCAACTGGCAGGCAATATCCAATTCTCCATTTGTGGAGCACTCAGTTAATTTCCTAGTTGTGGTGGCGACTGGTTTATTTTCACTAATATTTTCTTAGGGAGCTCCATCAGGTAAGACACATTGCCAAGGTAAGGGAGGCATGTAATATTACACCAGCTTATTTTTTTTAATAATACATGAGCAAAATTAAATTCCTTGGAACTAACTTACCCTCTGCTCATCAGGTCCTCATGTGTCTCATTAACAAAACAAAATTATAGGGTGTTTTGAGGCTCCAACTGCTAAGAACAAGCAAGAGTATTTACAATACTTTTTTCCAGTGGCACTTGCACCTTTTGGAAAAATAATTACCATTGATTTAGCATCTGAAGTTTGTAAGTTTCCTTCATTACTCACTAGATAGCAAGCATGAGGAGCTATGGAAAAGGCAGGGGCAAGGAATCAGGAGCGATGAGAACATCTATGCAGCCACAGCTGCACCAAGAGATGCAAATGCAAACTTATCTGGAGGGGGGCCACTTCCAACACTCATGTACAAGGTTCCACGCAGCACCCAGGATTCATCCATCTGTGCCTGGAACTCTGATGATGAGGATTTATCTTCCCAGAGTGGCAGGGAGGATTTATGGGTTGAAAATAAAATAATGATCTAGAAGGAAACACTGTTTCCCATTGTACCCTATATTTCTCCAAACTCTATACAGAGTCTGTAAACTCATTGGTAGAGAAAGCATATAACGATCATAACTTTTTGACATCCTATGGCATGCTACTTAAGTAATTTGGTGACAATCTTAACACCAAACCAACTAGGATAAATGTCATATGATAGGCTTTCTATAATATTAATATAAATGATATTTATACAAATTAATTCAGTCATGGTTTAACATGAAGGATAAAACATAGCTTTCAAGTATTTGTGAAGTTTAATTTTGTCTCCATACCAGGCTACAGACTTACAAACTCTACCTTAAAAGAAGAATGAGAGAAGGAGATGAGGAGCAGGCTTTTCAAAATGTAAAATCTTTTGCATTATTAGATAAGATGAATTTAGGAAAATTCCTAGACTATGCTCTTATATGTGCAAAATATTAAAATTCTCTTTTCTAAAACTTAAGACTTAGAACAATAGGAAATTTCAAGTTAGTGTAATACATTGCCAGGAAAAGCAACTCTTGGATTGATAAAGTGTTTGTCTTAGAACATTGTCCATCTGTAATTTAGTTTTAAATATCTGAGTGTTCCTATGTATAGGTACATATCCTAGAAGCAATTAGTTAATATGAAGTATCCTACCCTGTTACCTTCACAGATAGCTATATTAACTGTCTTGAATGGCACAGGTATGTTAATAAAAGAATGCAATGTAAGAAATGAGTCATTAGTGGTAAAATTAATGGTGTTCCAAACATGTGGCCTTCTACAGAGATTGTGGGGACACCACTGCCCTCACATGAGGAATGTACAAGAATCTAGAACCACCAGTAAATTCAGCCACCTAAGACTTTGGGAATCAAGCTGAGGTCCATGTTCCTTTCTTTCCCCACAGTCACATTGTGAATGAACAACTCCATGGCCTGAGTGGCAGAGACATTTGGCTTCTTACAATGAGCCTCTTTTGTATGGTACTTACTTGTAAGAGTGACTCTAGAGGAAGGAACATAAATAATTTTAACAGATGAAACTGGGTGACTTTTTATGGCTACTTGGTGATAGCTGTTTATGTGGCATAGTTCAGTCTGAGAACTCCTTACAGTATAAACATCCAGTGTGACACAGCTGAGAGTAATCAGTAGAATTTTCACTTCTATTCATTTTCATCCTTACCAGAGGATAGTATTTGCTTATCAGGCTTGGCAGCTGATGGAAGTGTGGGGGAATAAGGTGACAACAAAGGAAGAGCAGCATGTCAGAGAGACAGACAGCAGCAGGCACAAGATCACTGATATTTCTCAAATATACACAAAATGGTAACTCATTAAAAATAGGAGACAAGGACTGGAGAAATAGCTCAGCAGACTCAATGTTTTCTTAGGCAAGCACGGTGGCCAGGGTTCAATCCCTGGCACCCCATGCTGTGCTGGCCCCATCCCTGGGGACACGCTTAGCCAGCGATGGAGTCCAGGCATGGTGGTACCAGCCTATAACCCCAGTACCAGGGAAGCTGAAAATAGGAAGATCACTACAAAGTCTGAACTGCATAGTGAGATCCTGCATGCACACACACAAAAAGAAAGAAAGAAAGAAAAAAAAAAAACCAACAGGAAACAGAATTATTTTTTCCTTTTGCATTCTAGTTACAAACTGTGCTATGAGCTGAGAATGCCAGGATTTTGGATGTTATTGCTGTTATTTTAAGATCTATTTGACAGTAGTAAGTACTAGAGAGTTAAATCAGTTCAATAGTTCTGGGTTGGATAGGGGATGGATAGGGCTCTTGTTCAACTAAAAATTTCTTTTCCATTATATTCATCCATGTCAGATAAAATATTTTTGTGTTATTTCCCAATCATGTTTATCAATTCTCAAAAAATAAAACTTTACAGAGAAGGTAGAAGGAAAGAAGAATTTAAAAAATAGAAAAGAAAAAAAAAAAGGAACTCACCCTGACCAAGAGACACGTGGGACTGATGTCAGCCGGCAATATAATATTCCAGGTCTGAAGCTGCACTGAGTTTGTTTGTTTGTTTGTTTGTTTGTTTATATTTTAGGGAAAGGTCTACAGCCTGTTTACAGCCACCCAAGAGCTGGGATTCAGGTGTGCGCCACCAGGCCCAGTCTCAATTGCCCTTTCATTCCCCCATGGGGGGCAGAGCCAACATGGCAAGCCCAGGGATCAAACCTGAGGTCCCTGCACCTGCTTGCAGGCATTTTAATCCACTAAGCTATTTGGCTGGCCCCTGGATTTGTTTATTTAGCCCAGCCAATCTTTGTTGCTGCTCTAATCTGGAAGCATAATAAGTTCTGCTGATGTTTCACCCATGGCCCCTTGAGGCTTACTGCTCCTGGCACACCAGTGCCTTCTCACACAAGCCCATGTGACTTTTGACCATGGATGAGTGACAAAGGGAAGGTAATGGCAACTCCAAGATGTGTCCACACAGGTTATCAGAGGTTCAAGTGGTACTGAGTCACCCCCAGCAAGCAGTCCAGTCATGTGTCTCTACTGTCTTCCCACCTTTCCATGTCCCATTTTCCTATCAGTGCCTCCTAGCATTCTCCAAATCAGCTTCATAAAGACATCCCAATTTTGTGCCCTATTACAAGGAAATCAGCTTTGTGCTCATAGAAGTTCCTTATCAAGAAAATGTTCTAAACCATCTTAATTCTGCAGAATTAATACCTAATAGCTCTTTCTCTTAATAGCTCTTTTTGCATTCCTCCTCTTTGCTTTGGTTCTCCTGCTTGGGAGAATTACAAAATACAGCTCTATAATTCCTGGGACTTCATCTAACCACTATTCAAGAGGAAAGATGCATTGCAAAATAAAATTTAGTTCTGCAGGTTAGTACATAAAAAAAATAAAGGCTAGAAAACAGAGAAGCAAAATCTTAAGTAAGACTGATGCTCAATCATTGTAATTTAACCATAAAAATGATAAGAGAGAGCTTTAGCATGTGGATCATGCGCCATTTGGTTCTGAGTAGAGGTTATTTTTATGATACAAAGCTTCACAGATTGTCCATTTGTACTCAGCTTGTTTATATTTATCCAGAACTGGCTACCATGGGACCATTAAAGTAATAATAACACCACTACTAATAAAAGGATTTTGTCATAGTTTTCATTATTGGTTGTAGATAAGAAAAGGTAAAGAAGAGGCTCTTCAGTGCACTATTCTTGGTCCTCTTCAAACTGAAGCAAAAGAATACAAATCCACAACTTGACAATTCATTGGCAATCAGTTACTGGGAAACCAAAGAGCTTTCCCTGAAGCAGGATACACAAAATGAGCCCATTTCCACAAACTAAAGCACTTCCCCTTTTAAAGAGATTCTCTCCAGTTTTCCTTTGCCAGGCAGGCCCACTCCAAGATAAACAGAAACACGACTCTCACACAAATATTTACAAGTCGGGGCATCACAGAGCTCTCTTTTTTCAGTACTATTCTTTGAATTTGTACAGCAACACACTCGCTGTTGCTGCAAGATGCCATCTCTGGAGGATCCAGGCCAGAGGGTCATCTTTAATGTGATTCTGTTCCACTGATCTCAGTGGCTGAGTGGAAGGGAGAGCTTGCATTTAGTGAAGATTTTGCTCCAAGTCGCTTCTTTTGGAATCTTCAAATGCCTTGCCCCTTCATTGTTTAAGGTCAGAAGTAAGAAGAGAAGATGTGACTTGTAAGGAAGGAACCGTGGAGAAAAAAGACAGCAAGACCTTGCTGAGGAAAGTACTGTTACTGAGACATGTACTTGGACTTTATGAGCTCTAGTAAAACCTCCATAAGCAAGTGAACACTACTAAGGCTGTGAGTTATAATCAGATAAATGCTGTCAAATACACTAAGGAGTTCCTCTCTGCTCAGCCAGAACCTGCCATCCGGAGTGCTGCGAGGTTAAGCCAAGGTTTAT
This sequence comes from Tympanoctomys barrerae, assembly GCA_002564285.1. Classification (NCBI taxonomy): domain Eukaryota; kingdom Metazoa; phylum Chordata; class Mammalia; order Rodentia; family Octodontidae; genus Tympanoctomys; species Tympanoctomys barrerae. The sequence goes on from NDGN011449744.1 coordinate 35,208, forward strand.
AAAGGGCTCCACACAGGAGGAAAATAGTGTCTAAACCACACACTCTCCAAGACGATATTTTACCCATGGCATTGCACTGTCAACTTTCTTTTTATTCGTCTAAAGAAATTTTATGGCTTAATATTAATAGGAACCTTCATATTAATAGGATCCTTGACATCTTATATCATACCTGTACATGTCATGCTTTGCATCACTTAGGTTTTTTTTTTTTAAAAAAAATCAGGTACAGTACTAAGGAAGATCTTTGAATCTTGCTTTAACTAGTTAACTGTGTGGCTGTGGAAATCATCTCATGTCTGTCTGGTCCTGATATGGAAAAAGCAGAGTTCATACTAGTTAACCTGTATGTTCCAGGAGTCTAACAAGCACAGGTGATCCTTACTGAGTACTTAACTAATAATCAGCAGGTTTCCCAAAGTACTAAATGTGCACTTGCCCCTCAGAATCTGTGGAGAATTGGACCCAAGATCTCCCTAGAATACATTTCATGCATTGCAACTCCCTTATACAAAATGCTATGGTATTTGTATTTGGCCCCAATCCTCTCATGTATTTTCAGTCATCTACAGGTTACTTACAGGACCTAACACAATGTAAACACTACATAAATTGTTGTTGGATGGCATTGCTAGGGGAATAATGATGAGAAAAAGTTGTACATGTTCAGTAGAGACACTCTCCCACATATATTCAGTCAGCCATGAACCCACGGATGTAGAACCTGCAGATACGGTAGGCTGAATATTTGCTGATTTAATTCTCAGAACAAGCCCATAACATATGTGATCTTATTAGTGGCTCCATTTGATGGATGAGGAAACTGATACACACAAACATTGCTTCCTAGAGAATGCCTTTCAGGACTTGAGCGGGCAGTTACTGTCATAGCAGCCTTCATAGAAAGTGGTGCACCCACTTTCTGACCACTAACCTCCTTAAAGCTACCTTAGGAGTAAAGGTACCACAATTTCCTAGTTCCTCAGCTGTGGCCTTCTAAAAGCAGGCACTGAGATGAGGATTTTGGAAAGCTGATTCCAGGAAGCACTATAAAGAAGGAGCAGACAGGGGGAAAGGCCAGAGTAGGCAACCAATGTGCAGGGTATTCTTAGGAACTGTATAAGGACAACTTTCCCACTGAGAAGTGATTTGGAAAGTGTATTTATCCACCAACTTCCACCCTTAATTGGGGAACTCTTTGTCTGAGCTGCCTAGACTTGATTCAGGCACAACTTCAGCCAGAAAAGCCTGCAGGCCCTGAAACATAGTGTCTGGGTGGTAATATCCTGGGGAGATCGAGGTGAAGGTTAAGGCATAGCCAGCCAGCCAGCATCTGCTACACGTGGCCAGGTATGATAGTATAGGAACCAAGACCTAGATCCAGGTTTCTGAGCTCCTTCACTGACCTCTGAACATGCAAACCATGTAGGTGGTAACTGTGCAATCTCAGAAGTTACTAAGGGAAAAACCAGCCTTACCCAGTTTCCCTCCACTGGTCTCTGTGCCAACATAGTCTCTGCTTCATCCTGGTGCAGGGGAAGAATCCTGAACTATTCTCTTGTTCAGTTGAATTCAAGATTCGACACATCCCATGATTTATAGGAGGCCCAGGATACTTAATGAGCTTGCTCTGTGCCTTGAGCTAGCAACACCTCCCCGTACTCAGCTGCTATCGATTAAAAATAAACACAGGCTTTGTTTATTCTGGACAATTTGCTTGCCTTCTCCAAAATGTTCCATTAGCAATTAGACTCTTTTTGGAGTTCACTTGTCAAGATGGTAAATGCATGGCATAAATGCAAAATGATACATGTCTGCCATTTACACTCAAACCAAAGACATTTAGAAAATACTTTCAGCAAAACTTCTCAATCTTTCTTTAATTAAAGAATATAGCCCAGTTTTACTTCATTGCTCTGTAAGATAACATTTCACAAGTCAAGATATTCCCCCAAGGACTCTAATAAAAAGAAAAAATATATTATTAGAAGATAATTGATCCATGTTAAAGATTCTCTTATTAAAATGTCAGTGAGGCTTATTTGGCAGCATGCTTAGCTTTGAATCCGGAGGTCAGAGGTTGCTACTATTTGACATTTATAGACCTGGCAGCAGAATATGATGAAGTATTTGTGTGAGCAAACTGGACATGACCTAACAGCCTAATAAAACAATGCTGGACACTTGCATTTATTATTCAATCATCTTATCCTTATATTTAATTGCAATGATTTGAATGTCACAGACAACTGCATCAAACTACCTCACTGGGTTCCCATAAGGATAAGATGATCAAATGCTTACAACCTAGAGAAGAAAGGATGCGCCAGTGAACAGACTTCCCAAAATCAGAGAAAATAAACTATTTCTCTGTGGAACCATAAACTCCATGTATTTTGGGTGAGGGGCTGTCTAAATACTCAGTAGACCTCTCTGTCTAGGGACTCAGTCAACTGCTCATCATAGACTCACTGAACATTACTATGACAAAATGCTAAGAAATTCTGACATTTTTTAATGGACAGTATTCAAGGCACCTACCCTCTACAACTTCAAAATCTCTCAGGAAAAGATAACTGAGTGAAAGACTCACACTGCACGAAAGTATACCTGTAAGAGCTGTTGAGAAGCAGAATTCAAGACAAAAGGCCTATAGTCACTGATTTGACGTTGCTCTGAGGCAATGATATAAGACCCAAAATCTATGACATAAGGAGGAATTTACTAGATGAGAATGTAGGGGAATAGCATTCCCAGGGATGGGAATCCTAGTACTAAATCTCTAGGTTGGGGCCTGAACAGAGCTAGATCTCAGTCTCCAAGGGAAGCAAGGAAAAGACAAGATTAGGAAAACTTCCCTGGCCATGTTGGCTTTTACCACACACAGCTCCTTGTCTGAGAGCAACTTTCTATTGCTCCAGGAGGCTGCCCCATCCTGGTGTATTGGTTTGAGCTGAATCTTCTTTGTGCAGGTTGAGATGTTAAGGGTGGGTAGACAAGGTCTTATTTATTTGGTCTTTTCCAAATTTACTACCATGATTGACTCAATCAGTCTCTTTCTTTGATGCAATAAATTTCAATGACATACAATTCATACCACAAAGTTTACCATCTTAGTTATGTTACAGTGGAAAATTCAGTGGGTCTTTGAACATTCACAAAGATGTGCAGCCATCAATAATTTCTAATTCCATAATGCTATCCTGACTCCAAAAGGAAACTTCATGTCTTTTAGCAGTCACTCCCCAGTTCCCTCAGGCCCAGCCCCTGACGACCATTAATTTACTGTATGTTTCTATGGATTAGGCTATTGTGGGACATGTTATAGAAATGCAGTCATATAATACTTGGACTTTTGTATCTGCAATTTTTACACTTAGAACAATATTTTGAAGATTCATTCATATTCTAGCATATGTCAATGTATCATGCAATTTTATAGCTGACTAATATGCCATCATAAGTATATTCTGTTTATTCACAAACAGATAGTTGATTTACTTTCATGTTTAGCTCTTTGAAATAACAGTGTTATGAATATTTGTATACAGGTTTATACGAAACAATTATTTTCCTTTTTAAATTTTTTTAAAGAATATACAATAGTGATAGGAAAAAAAACAGCATTAGAAATGATACATTGCCAGTCCTACAGATAACCCACTACTATTATCAACTACTGGACTATGTTGGATTATTTTGCTGAATTCACACACCTACAATATTTAAATGACAATGGAATA
>NDGN011449745.1:0-17007 GCA_002564285.1 Tympanoctomys barrerae
TGAAACTGTCTCATTGCTATTTGTTTCTCAATAAAATTATGGGAAAAAATAAAATAAAATAAAAAAACCAGAAGGTAAGAAGACTTCCTGGAATTTTTATAGGACTATTTCATCTCAAGGAAAAAAGAATAGTGTAAAATTTGAATGGAAAGCATTGTTGAGCAGAAGGGAAGAGAGATTTGTGCTTCGGATTCACATCATCCCCATCCGTTTTGACTCTGAGTCTTGTGCAAACAGATGCTAAAAATAGGGAGTGGCCAAAACTTGTAGTGGTCACAAGGGATAGAGAGTGTTACATGTCAATCCCAATGCGGGTGTCCACTATGTGATAGCAAGAGTAGGGATTCTGGTAGCAAGAACAGCAGTGTGGTCAGTGGAGTTATCCACCATGTTCCCAACATCAGGCATTAGCACCACTGACACAGGTGTTAGTGTCCTTGGCCTCTAGCACCCTCGGATTTGGCTCACTTTTTGTGGCATCAGTGGGTAGTGAAGATTCCACAGATGTGAATATCTGGGATCATATTTTTTTTAAAGGAAAATAAGGGTCTCAGAGGTAGACAGTCTTGGTACAAATGCCAGTTCTGCCTGACCCTGTTCTAGTTATTAAGTCTCTAGACTTCAACTTCCTTTCTTTAGGAGTTTGATAATAGGGTCTGCTTCAGTGATCAGTTTTGATTACTTAATGAGGTAAGGTTTTACGAAGCAAAATATCTAGTACCTTGTTGGTGCATGGTAAATATTAGTATAGAGGTTGTTAAGGATATTTGTTATACAAAGAAATATTAACATTTTTGTTGCTTATATGGTTTAGGTAAAGCTATATGTCCCAATGATGTATTTTATAATTATAAAGTGGACAGAACATAAGGATTCTAGAGGTAGTCAGCCAAGCATGGGACTGAGTGTGGTTTTCTATGTCCTTGAAGACAGGTAAGCTGGGCATGAGGGAGTGCTGACGGTGCCTAATACAGCCTTTAATCGTGCTGGTTCTGGTACAATCTTAGGTCCACTTATCTGTCTAAGGAAACTTGCTCTATCCTTTCTTTTAGGTTAAAGGCCCTGCATCAGGAACCTTCATGTAAAGATCTATATAGTGTGTATTATATAAGTTTCAAGGCTTACGGTGTCTGCTACGACTACACAACACTGCTGTTGTAGCACAAAATTGTCACAAAGAATATGTAAAAGAATGAGTGTGGTTATATGCCAATGAAACTTTATTTACATAAACAGGTTGTGAGCACATTTGGCCAATGGGCTATAGTTACCAATCCCTAAAGCAACGGATGCAATAGCTCAGCTAGACCAAAATAGAACTTCTTCCTATCTTTTATTCATCACATACCAGAAAACAAACCCCTTCTACTTCTTATACTGTGCCATTTCCTTCCATTGCCATTAACATTTCATTTTGACTTTATAACTCTTTAACTGCATGTAACATTTACATAAGACAGTAAAGAATAGTGATGTATTCATTATTTTTTATTACTTGTAAGATGAGGGAAAATGAAATGTACTCACTAGCTACCATAGTCAACTGCTAAAATTATATGGTCTCCATTCATCGATCAGTATATAAAATGATGTAAAAATACATATTCCATTAGTTTATAAATGTAATGTATGAAACTCATAATTACTTATAACAATAAATCCTAATTTATTCTACAAGAAATGTGAACCAAAGAAAAGACTGAAAAGATCATGTCCTAGACATGATATACTCTTCAGGATTATGTTCACTATGCAAATTTAAGTGAAAACAAGTCATGAAATTTAACATCAAGGAACTATTCTTGCACTAGTTGACTTGAATATCTAAATATCTCCTCTCTCTATAAAATACTTAGGACAGATATTTTTCAGTAGAGAAACGGGGGACGCTTCAAGTACTACTGATACGAGCTCTCACAAATCATATAGTACATGTATTTATACACCTACACACATATGCACTTACCCTCCATATATACTCATTATATATACACTAATATTTATTTGTGTGTACATCTTTGTGTGTATACTCACAAATAGACCTACATATTCATATTTCTGAAACCCTTGTTTCATGTTAATCTGCTTTTATTTTATCTCAATTGTGTCAAAGATAAGAAGAATAAAAAGATAGCACAAACTTCAGGATCTACCTTATTTTCTTGGATTGCTCTGCCAAGGCAGAAAGCTGACCACTAAGCATGGTCTTTTACAGAAGTCCCTCTACAGAGCTGGAGATGTACATACCTTAGAGTGGAAGTCTTGTCTAGTGTAGGGGAGACTTGATGTCAGCCCCTACTGCAGAGGGAAATAAAACCAAACCTAAGAAAGCACCACCACCCCTCTGTAAAATGAGTCGTTCTTCAGAACATCTCCTTCTTCATTCTTGCTCCTGCAGGTTGCCTCCAGCTTGCCTGGCTCTCCACCTCCAGTCAGTGGCTCTTCTCTTCCTGCTCTACAGCCCTTTTAGTATACTGGTCTTTTCCTTATATTTAGACTTTCTTGATTTAAACAAAAGTTTAAGCATATGCGGACATCCTGTGTTATCATTAGGAATGCAATAACGCAATTGTGTGTAAAATGATTTCAGCTCTCCATTCAGAAGCACGTTTCCTACTATTCTCGCAATGCCTCTGTAAATGCTCATAAGTATTCTGAGATAGAAGACGCATCTGTAATAAATCTAACCATTTGGAACTACTTATTTAGGTAATTCAGTGTCAACTGAATGTTATGAAACTAAAATAGATTGTAGAAATAAATTATCTGAGGCTCACAGAAGACCAGTTCTCATGCTTAATTCTTCACTTCAAATTATTTCTCTCACCAAAATGATTTGATTATTCTCATTAAAATTTTGAAATTACAAAATAAATGTGCAACAATGAAATAGATCTTTTATCAGTTTTCCAAAATGGGTTGAATAGAAAAAAAAATTTACCTTAAATTTTTTTCTGCTACTTAAACCATGAATGTTCCACAATGTTCAAAGTAGGTTGATGACAAGTGAGTGCACTAGATCTGAAGATACTGAACCAAATTACATTTAGTAATAAAAGGTCAAGAAGTAAGTGTTTCTGAGACTAGTTTATTAAAGCAGAGAAAGAATCTAAATATACCCACAGAAATTCATTCATGGGTTCCTGGATTTATTTTATTTTTGAAAGATAGGATCTGATATCCTTTTTATGATTTAAAAAAAAATCTTTTATTTACTTATTTATTTGGTACAGAGTCTTGCTATGCAGCTCGGACTTGTAGTGGTTCTCCTGTTTCAGCCTCCCCAGTTCTGGGATTACAGGTGTGCCTCACCATGCTAAGTTTTGATGCACAGCACATCATGCCCAGGGTTCCTGGGGGTGGCAAGACATGTAACACTGGGGATTGAACCCTGGTCCTTACACTTCCTAGGCAGGCTCTCAGACCACTGAGCTATATCCCCAGTCCAGGTTCCTGGATTTAAATAGCAAACAAACAAGCAAACAAACAAACAAAAAAGACATGTTCTTTTACAAATGGATGTGGACTGCATTAATCTGAGTTCTCCTGTTTTATTGAGCTATCCATAATCTATTCTATGTGTGCCTGGCATTTTTCTAGGCTTTTGAGTTAAATAAAACGAACTGGATTCTCATCCTCATGGAACTGACATCAAGTGGGAGAAAGCAGAAAAAAAGCATAATATAAATAATATGCACATTATTATTACAATGATCATGGCAATAGCAAGTGTGATAAGAAAGCAATCTTGCCAGTTTATTTTAGGAGCTCTAGATTCAAAGGGCGTTTTAAGCATTTCTTAAAGGGTGAGGCATGTTCTCATCCTTGAGGATGTGAAGTCTATGCGGGAAGGCACCATGCCTATTTCTGGGGAGGAATGTTAGAGGCAGAAGGAGTGGTTGGTTCACAGGTGGTAGGAGAGCAGGGGGCTAGTGAGGAAGCTGGTGAGCTGGTGGGACTTGAGGGCTAAAAAGTAACAGGCCATGTTTATTCATCTCTTTCTACTGTCACAAACCCTGCAGTAAATTCTCAGATGCATGGTTGTCAAACCATTTATATATCCTTGCTTACCATTTGACAGATGAAGATGGAGTTCTAGGGGTTAGTCTAGTGGCTCAAGGTCACAGCCTTGCTGGAGTATAGCTGTGTTTAGTTTTTACAGCTTCGCTTTGCTTTTTGAATCTGAAAATCCTTGCACCCAAAAGAAAACTCTGAAGGGGTTCAGCAACCCTCTCAGGATTGCATGATGCTAAATGCCAGAAATTGGATACAAATCTAGTTCTGTGTTACCAGACTGATGCTCTTCTATGCTCTATATTACAGGGCATATGCACACAGAGAGAAGGAATCTTGTGAGACTGTCGAATAATGCCTAATAGATGCAGCTACAAATAAGCAATGTGAGGTTCAGTAAACATTCTAGAGAGGAGAATTGTGTTCATATCATTTTATTTTATTTCTATCATTACCTATTTTCAATAATGATTACATTTCTTGTGAGGAATTGGTACATGCATGCAATACATCATAATTCTTTTTATGTCTCTTTCCCTCTCTCCTACCCCTATCTGTTGGTTCCATTCCTTCTGAAAAAGTTCTGTTTCCTATTGTCTATTTTTATTTTTCTCTTTAGTCATAACGTAGGTTTCTCATAGGAGAGGAACCGTGTAATATTTAAACTTGTGTGCAATGTTACTCAACACTATGGTCTCAAAGGGCAACCATTTGCTTACAAGTTTATCCTTCTTTGTGGGAAAAGTAGTACCCCATTGTGTATAAACAGTAGGCTACTTCCATGATTTAGCTATTATGAAGTGTGTTGTCATATGATGTGCTTAACTCTTTGGTGAAGATACTAAGATGGGGAAGAGCCGGGTTGAATAGGATTTCTATTTTTAGGTTTTTTGAGGAATTACCATACTCATTTCCATACTGGACATACTAATTTACATTCTCACCAGCAACGTGGAAGGTGTTTGTTTTCCTCCCAGATTTATCGGCATTTTATATTATTTGCTTTCTGTGTGGCAGTCATTTCTGGAGGAAGATGGACTCTCTGTCTTAATTTACTTTTCTCCATTAGCCAGAAATGCTGAAAATTTTTTCATATTTTTAATGGTCATGTGTACTTCTGAGAAGTGTTCACTGCAGTTGCCCTTTTTTTCCCATTCCATTTCAAAGTTTTTTTTTTTTTTTCAGAAGGGTCTAATTTTTTTGAATTCTCTATTTGTTCTAGATGCTAGTCCTCTGTACAAAGAGTACTTTGCAAATGTCCTTTGGATTTTGTGGAATATTTATCCACTCTGTTGGTTGTTTTCTGTGCTGTGCAGAAAAATTTTCAATTTTATATAATACCATTTGTTGATTATTGGTTTATTTCTTTTCCATCAGGGTTCTGTTCAAAAAGTCCTTGTTGATGCTTGTGACCACAAGAGTTTTTACCATTTTATCTTCCAGCAGACTGTTTCTGTTTTAATATTTAGATCTTTGGTCCTTTTTTATTTTAGTTTAGCATATTGTGAGAGATATGAGTATTGGTTCAATTTCTGCACTTTAACCACTGGTTTTTCCAGCATCATTTGTTAAGGAGGCAGTCTTTACTCCAGCATGTGTTTCTGGCCCCTTTGTCAAAGACCTGATGGATTAACGTGCCTGGCCTCGTTTCTGCATCCTCTTTTCTTTCACACTGACCCACATGTCTGTTTCTGTGTCTATGCCATGCTGTTTTTATCACTGTAGTTTTGTAACACAACTCCAAGTCCAGAATTTTGATGTCCTCTGCTTGGTTCTTGTTGTTCAGTATTGTTTTGGCTGCTCTGGATATCTTCTAATTCCATGTGAATTTTAGGATTGTTTTCTCCAATTCTGTGACAAATGGTGTTGGTACAGCATTTTGATTGGTCTTGCATTAAATCTATGATTCAGTTTTGAAAGTATGGCTATTTTGAGGGTACTAGTTCTGCCTATCAAGGAGAGGCGCTTATCTTTTTTTATTCTGATATCATTTTCTATTTCCTTTTTCAGAATATTACCAATTTCATCATCGAGACCTTTAGCATCCTTCCTTCCCTCCCTCCCTCCCTCCCTTCCTCTCTCCCTCCCTCCCTTCCTCTCTCCCTCCCTCCCTCCCTCTCTTTTTTTTTCTTTCTTTCATTTGTGTATTTGCTATAGGGTCTCACTATGCAGATTGAACTCATGGTGATCCTCTTGTTTCCAGCCTCCCTAGCACTGCTGGGATTATGCATATGCACCACCATGCCCAGACTCTGTCGCTCAGGGTGGGACAGGTGCAGCATAAAATGCTTCATTTCTAATTATTTAAATTTTCTTGTAGCCATGGTGAAGTGTGTTGTTTTCCTAGTTTCTTTCTTAGAGAGTTCCTTATTGGTAACAGAAATGCTATTTTTTTAAAAAGCTTTGTATCCTATTATTTTCCTGATTTTTTTTTGTAGTTTTAAGAGTGTTTGTTAAATTTCTATATCTTCTATGTATTTTTTGTTGTTGTTGTTTGTTTGTTTCATAATTCAAACTCAGGACCTTGCACTTGCCCGGCAGGTGCTGTGCTGCTGAGCTATATCCCTAGCCCACGTGTAAAAGATTATGCTAGGAGTAAAGATAGTTTGACTTCTTCCTTATCTGTGCTAGTGCTGCCAGTCCAGTCTGTTGCTTCCTCCTGGAGCTTCAGGTCCTCGTAAGGCTTTTAGAGGAGATGATTTCCCCCTTCTCAGGAGTTGGCTAGATTTCTAGACTGCTTAGTTCTTTTCTTTAAGTTGTGCTCCACCCCTCCAGCTTCCCTGTACTTTCTTATTTTCTTGTCTGTTTTTCTTATCACCCTCCTTCCATTCCCAGGGATTACTCCCCCCACCCACCTCCGTGGTATTATAGTCTTCCAGTGAGCGTCCCAGAGAGGCTGTGTTTTGCTACTGTTATTTATTCTGTCAATTTTTAATTATCAAGAATAGCTTTGTTAAGGGACATTTTTATATTGAAAAATATGAATCCTAGTGCTATACAAATAGGGAAAATGGATGATTTTAGATCTGTGGAATATCTTCAGTGATGGGAATGAGGTTATAAATTCTTGTCTAAAGGTTTAAGTGCTGTTTGAATTCCTTGGGCTCATGCTTCTGATGCAGAGGTGACAATGAAAATGCCTAGAGATATTTTCGATAGTCAGGATTTAGGTTGGAGTATAGTACTAGTAGCTAGGGGGAAGAAGCCAGAGATATTGCCAAACACTTTGAAATGCACCAAGCAGTCCATCCTTGCTCTGACAAAGGAGTTATGTGACTTCAAGTATGAGTAATGTCAACACTGAGAAATCCTGTCTTAGAAAACACTGGGTATGAGATGTAATTTGGGCACAAAATGAAGAAAAAACTACAAATACTGTTATGCTTTTAATCAGGAAGACTGACATAGTTAGTTCAAAAAGAAATCAGTATGAATAGTAGCAATATTTCTTGGCAAAGAGGAACATGATGGACTGAGGATAAAAGTAAATTTCGAAACATAGACATGAGAAAAAATCCTGAAGTTGCTACCTGTTTTAACTATCTTGTAATTTTTGGAAATTCTCAGTTTCTTTACCCATAAAACAGAAAATTTGAAAAATGTGTTCTTTTAATTGTTTCGGGATTTTGAAAAAGTAGACATTGTCACCCAAGTTGGGAACCACCAGGCAAACATTCGTTGTCATTGCTGAACATCTGCTCACATTGAGCAGATCACTATGAAGTGATGGGGAATAAGGTACAAATTACAATCTCCAAGTTTCCACAATAATCTGAGAAATGTTTTGAGTCAGAGCAAGTTTTATCTAGGTGAAGCCAGATTCAGTTTTGATCTACAGATGTCACTTGTTTGATGTATGTTCGATTAAATTTCCTACCCTCACCAATCTGAGAGGAAGGCAGAGTATTTCACAGGGAGAGTGCAGGCAGTATTTCAAGAATATAAATCAGTCAAAATATTTGTAAGGGTTAGCAACTAACTGGTGTATCTTTTTTCTTTTTTTGTTTATGAACTAAAGAAGTCTAGAAAGGGGATTGTCCATTGCAGGGAATTTGTTGAATACAATAATGCAAAAGATGCAAAATCACTTCCCAGTTTGCTGTGTAACAAAATAGCATGTAACAAAAATCATCTTTTTTATATGAAGGTAGCTTTTGGAGAGTGTCTTTTAAAATTGCTTTTTTCCAATGCACATAGCTTGATTTCTCCCGTTTTTCACTGCTGAAAGCCAAAGTAGCAATTCTGACTCCCTGTCACTTAAAGAGGAAGAGATTTATTACGCTTAACCGAAAGGGCACTGTTGGAACAGGGATGGTGTAAGTTAGCTGTAATCAGGGTGCTCCAGACTGCCTGGCATGGCCCCCCAGCTCTTGCCTTATCGGCCTCTGCTCCATGGCCATGAGTAGCCTGGACTGTTCCTAGAAATACTGCTGCAGAAATGACTCTGAAGTGATCAGCCTTTAGCTGGTTGGGTGTCCCAGGTTAGATGACTACTGATTTTCTTTTTATGAGTCCTGTTTCATGTCACCACCTTTATTTCTCCACTGACAAAATAGAGCACGTGAAGTAATTATTTTTCCTACAACTTGTATGAAAGAAGTATAGTTTAGTGAAGCTGGCTCTTGGTTAGAATTTAAATGAAGGCAGGAAAAAGTAGAAAACAAAATTCTATCTCAGCCATTGTTATCAATGTAAGTCCACGTAAGTTATTTTTGGTAAGGAGAAAGCGTCCTGTGCCAGGGCTATGTCCTAACTGGGAGAACTCCAGACCCACGAGTCAGGTTCTCTACGTGGCATGATTGGTGGACTTTTTCACAGAGAATTCTTTCTGATATCACGTGATTGTGCAGTTTAAGACATCTTTGCATGTTTTGTTTTAAAGATGGCCTTAAGAATAGATATAACATTTATATTTATATTTTAAAATAATCAAAATCATATGATTTGGTGGTAATTGTCATCCCAGCTTTAGACTATACATATTTTATATCTATGTAAGAAATCCCCCAACATTTCTTAACTAAGTGCTAACTTCAAACTATGATTATGTGAAGCCTTACATTTAATTAAAATACACAATTTCTGGCTAAAGAATAAAGTGTTTTCTTTTACTTTTTCATAGGTTCTAAGAATATATATATATATATATATATATATATCACATAATGTCCCTTGTATCCAATCCATTGTAAATTAACAAAGAGGAATTTTGCCTTTGAATTTGTGGAATATATTTCCTCCAGAGATAAACTTGTAAAATGTTTGTTGCAGAACCAAGGAGTTTAATTTATAATTCTCCATTATGTTCAGCAAGTGTCAGAGTAGAAGGCAATAACAGATGAAATAACTTATTTAGTGTGAAAAACTGACATTATTGGCATTAGATATTTAAAACTTCTTTCAGGCATTTTTGCACAATTTATTTTATAATGTAGCACTGGTGCAGTTTCAAGTTTTATGGAGACGGTATGTACCTTTTAGGAAGTGGGATGTACTAAAGCAGGATGAATCTAAACTTTGGTTTCCTTAAAGTGATTGTAACACCCACATATCTTATTTATCAGAGTGGCTGATACTAGAGCAGCACTAATAAGAGAAGTTCAATATGAGAAGTTTTTACTACGTTGGTTTTGTATGTGAATTAAGTCATTGAATTATGATTTAAAAGAGGATTTAACAATAATTTAATAGCTTGAGAACTAGTCTGTCCAGTTCAAGAAAGCAAATATTACCAGAACTCTAGAAATACTCCTGGTGGCTCTTCGCACTCACTAAACTTTTCTTTCAGTGGTAACTTCCATCATGTTTTCTGCAAGAGATTAATCTTTCCTGTTTTTGAACTTTATGTAAATAAAGGCATGAATTTCATTCTCATTTGTATCTGTTGTGTCAGTTTTTTTTTGTGAAATCCAACCATGTCACTGTGTACAATTTTATTTTATTTTAATTATTTTATTTTATTTTTTATGTATTTGGTTGTTACAGGGTCTCACTATGCGGCTCAGACTCATAGTGATCATCCTTTTTTTTTCAGCCTCGCCAGTGCTGGGATTACAGGAGTGCTCCACCACCCCTCAGCTATGTGACCAGCTCACCTATCCTGGGGGTGTGGCTGGAGCAGGATGTGGCGCCAGGGATCCAACTGCGATCCCTGCACTTGCCGGAGCTTGCCTTAACAGCTGCTTTAGTCTGCCGAGCTATCTAGCCAGAACCTGTGTACAATTTTAGATAATTTATTTGAAATTGTAATATGTTATAAGAATAAAATACAGTTATTTTTATTTTGTCAATACATACTTAATTGCAAAAGTAAGCTATTATAAATAGCTTTACTTTCTTTCAGAACTTAAACATATCAGTATTTCAGCAAAGAAATAAATGAATTTATTCTTTTTTCTTTGTGTGTATATAGTCATGGATATTTAACCCAATGCCTTGTTCATTCTAGGCAAATGCTTTATCACAGAAGTACATCCCCAGGCCTATTGAGGCTTACTCTTTACTAGATATGTGAATGAATGACAAGGAACTTTAAGGGAGACTTTCTCTTCATGGAAAACGTTGTAAGATTTTCCTATTATTTGTCCTTACCAGTATTATCAACTCATATAAGCCCTACTTTTTAATGAGTTTATGTTGACTTCTAATATAGGTACTGGTTTATAATGTTTGATATATGTAGTTTGATAACATTCATTAGTTTTGGAAATTTTTTTGGCTATTCCATTGTTTCTGCATTCTTTCTTTTTTTAGGTCTTTACATGCACATTAATGAGCCTTTATTTACTTTTATATATTTTCAGCTATTTTCCTTTGTTTTGGTTCAAGAGGGAAAGTAAGAAGACTTTGGGACTAGCGGATCGACCTTTGCTTCTTTCTAGGGTCTTGGCCCCTCACATCCTGATGGCTTCATAGTTCTATTGGCTTTAATTGGCTATCCAGTACCTGCTTAGGCAGACCAAGGGGTCGGGAGTTTGAGCCACTGGCGTGTCATGCCAGCCCTGCCCCCAGGGCGTGCTGAGACTGATTTTCAGACTAGGCGTGGTGGTGTGTGCCTGTAATCCCAGCACTTGGGAGGCTGTGAACTGGAGGATCACTACAAGTACAATCTGTGCAATGAGACCCTGTACACCCTGTACACTCTGTTCTAAATGCAAAAAAAGGAAGATATCCAGAGGTCATTAGCTGCTGCAAGTTAGTAGACCATTACTACAAGTGGAAATTCAGAAATGCTTTTGTATGCTCCCATTCAGCTCAAAACTTCTGTCTTGCAATGTTATATAGAATTACAATGTTCATTTTTATAATGCTTTGAATAACACATCCTTCCCATTAAACTGTAAGTCCCAAGATAGAAGTGTCTGTGTACATTTTTGCATATCACTGATTCCCAAGTAACTATAATAATGCCTGGTGAGGAGCACAGAATTAAATATCAATGATTGAATGCTAAGGGAGTTTTTGAGTGTGTATAGTAAATAGAATAAAACAGTATTTTTTCATTCATTTATTTATTTGATACAGGGTCTTACTACATAGTTCAGACTCTTAGTGATGCTCCTATCTCAGCCTCCCCAGTGCTAGGATTACAGGTGTGCTCCACCATGCCCAGTTTCAGGACCAGCACAATGTGCCCGGGGACTCAGGGCTGGCATGGTATATGGTATTGGAAATCGAACCCAGATCCTTGACCTGGCCATGCAGGCAATTAGATTATCAAGCTCTCTCCCCAGCCTGAATAAAACAGTAAATTTAAGGGGCAAGTCAAGAGTTAAATGCTGATGCAAAACAAAGGAAATAAAAGGTCATTATGAAACCTAGAAATGTGTCTCATAAGTTGAGAATGTTGGAAACATGGCCTCAGATAATGGTGTGAAGCAAGGACAAAACTTTATCCAAACCATTAGGAGAATGTATAGACAAAAAGGTTGTTTTAAAAGCTCTGATAACTTGAATATGTGGGTTCCAGAATGTTTAGGGTGACTAAACAGGACATTACTTTGAAGGTATTCACTGAGGCAGTTAGAGAATAGAAATTGCCATTTTGCCTCAATGGTTGCCATTGACCCAGGCTCAAATATTAAGAGCTCGCTTGGAGGATTCTGTGATTAGGATTCCCATGCTGTGTTATTTCGTAGGACAAAGTGCTGTTGATTATAGAAACTCCTGGAATCTCACATTTGAAAGGGACTTTGAATACCATTGATATAAGATAAAGTATACTGGATGTATGTTGATTCCCTGAGGGTTCTAGCTAAAAGTAAACAAACGGATAGCCTATTTTATAGCTGTGGTACTAGGATTGGTGTGGGGACAGAGGAAAATACAAGTTTAACAACTTTGTTTAAATAAATCAGGAGTGAGTGCATATCTTTTATGAGCTAGTTTAAGTTAAAAGTAAAACACTGCAAACATCTTTCAAATTATAATCGCTATTCATCCCTTACAAGTTTTATCAGAGTTTAGAAAATTATCTTTGGTATGCCAAAGTGCATAGTATTTTGTTAGTGTTTGACTTCAGAATATTCTCTCTTTGACCTTGGAAAGACAGGATTATTTATTTGTTCTGAATATTAGGTTGAGTAAATACTACATGCGTAGGTCTGTCCTGGACTTAAGGGTTATAGCCAGCAATTTTTATGAAGCCTAATTATTTAAGTACACTGGGTTGTGTGTGCACAGCAGCATTTGAGGAAAGAGTGAACAACCAGAAAGAAAAATCTGAATGTGTTATCTCCATCGATAGTCTAGCATGGCTCATTCAATGCCAGGCACAGCAAGGATGGCGCAAATAGATTCTGGCCTTGGGATGCTGCAGATCCCGGGATTTTCATTATTTCTAACAATGCAAGTTTTTAAATGGATATCTCTATAGAATGGCACAAGGCTGGATGATTGGACTTCAGAGCAAAGTCTATTGTCATAAAGAAAAATTCTATAGATGTCTCTTCCAAGAGGGAATACAGTGAAGAGCAGTCAGGCAACCTGATATCAAATTCTGGTCTCTTCATTGGTGAACTTCATAACCATGGGCAGAATTCATAAATTCTGCACTTTCGTTTGTAAAACGGAAGTAAAGTCTTTTTATTACCTTGGAAAGTGAATCTGTCATGATGAGTGCTCCGAGAAAACAAGGACAATGTACAGTGCAGTTGAAAATAATGTCTTAATTTCACAGAATATGGGGAGAGTGACAATGGCCTTGATCATTTAGAATATCTTTTTAGTACTCTGTAATACATGT
This sequence comes from Tympanoctomys barrerae, assembly GCA_002564285.1. Classification (NCBI taxonomy): domain Eukaryota; kingdom Metazoa; phylum Chordata; class Mammalia; order Rodentia; family Octodontidae; genus Tympanoctomys; species Tympanoctomys barrerae. Next base: position 13,259 of record NDGN011449745.1, read on the forward strand.
GTTGTGAGTTTCCTGGGAGATTACCTCCCATTCTGTGCCATTAGTCTTTACATTAAGTGCTGAGAGTAGGAATTTTACAGGATGAGAGGCTTTCTTACAGGAACAAGCAAAGTGTAAATTTTCACACAGGACCAAGGGGCATGGTCCTTTATGACACCAATAAGCAGCACACCTGGCGGCTAGCACTCTCACTGCTCGAGCAGTCTCTGAGTCTAATATCAGATGGTGAAACAAGCCCCATGGAATATGTAGACCCTGCACATAGAGAGTGGAGTTATTCAACAGACGTTTAATTAGTGCCTTGTATTCTGGGAATTGTGCTTTGGGGTCAAACTCACTGAAACTCTGTCTCTCAAGTCATAATTGAATACAATTTCCCCCTGCAATTAGTACCTTAGAGACGAACAATTCAGAAAGGTGGCTAACCAATCTAATCCCTTTCTAATCTGAATTAATAAGCTTTGACTGCATTGGGAAGCTCTTAAAGAAGTCGTTTTTATAAGGTACTAAGTTCTAATCCACTTTCCCTTATTATTTTGTACCACGAGCAAAGCCTTTATCCTGTAGCCTTCTTCCCACTGCAGCTTAGCTGCACCTGCCTCACAGTCATTTTAATTTTCACCTGACAACATCCTACATTTCCTCCCATGTTTCAACTAGATTCTTTACTCAAGCTGGCCTGACTATTTTCACCAAATTAATGCTGTCTCTCTTTTTATCCCCAAACAATCCACAAATAGCTACTCACACATATCTTACCTGTTTGGAGTATTTTAAGTGTGTCTTGTGTGTTTGGCCCTCACTTCTCTCATTAATTTGAGATAAATGGCGATCACATTTTTTATCTTTATCTCCAGTGCCCTATAAAACATTTAATAGGTAGAAAAATTATATCCATCTTTTAAACAAACAGTTGCCAAGTGCCAAAATGGATAGACAGCAGAAAGACAACATTTAAAGGGGATGGGTGGGAAACAATAATTCCGGAAAAACAAATCTATTATTCAAATGCCACCAGTTATTTGTTTTTAATGCAGGTTCATAATTCTGTATCTAAGTTTCCTTTGGAGCAGCAATATTTTAGGTTTCAGGATTTAGCAGTTGGGGATAGATGTAAAAGGTAATATAAAAGACATTGTATGTGGTATGGCTTAGTATCTACGAGGGTGGGCAGTATTCCATAGTCGAAAACATTAATATTTCTATGGTTAAAAATACTCATGTTAAGACTTAAAATTGTGAGGGCTGGGGAGACAGCTCAATAGAATAAGCACTTGCCTGGCAAGTGTAAGGTCCTGAGTTCAATCCCCAGTACCGCAAAAACAAAACAAACAAACAAACAAAAAAACCCCAGAAAACAAAAAAAAAACCCTCTTTGCCAATCACTTTGCAAATTAACTTTAAAAAAGACTTAAAATTGTCTTATATTAGTTCAAATGCATTTTTGTAGCTAAATGAGTTTTTCTTGAATTAATGCAAGTTTCAGAGCTTCAACTTCGAAAGCTTTCTGGATTTTCAAATTACTGCTAAGTGATGGTGGGGCTTCATTCAAATAGCATAAGAAATTTTCTGTTTATTTCACAGGCTGCAAATTGTCAGTCTGGGGTGGAATCTTCTGTGCAGAGATGATTTTCCATACTGGATGAAGTCCTTTGAAAAATCCCAGCCTCTATTAGCAGTGGATCTTTGTTGAATTCTTGGGCAATTTAATGAACTTTTTCAGTATTAATTTCCTCATAAAAACAATAAAAATGATAATAGCTGTTATGTATTTACTTATGAAGATTAAATGAAATTTTAGAAGAATGAATACTAAAAATGCCTAGTGATTTACACTTGTTATAGTGGCACGTCAGTTGACCATTTTATTCTATGTCATGTGATTCGTAATTTTGGCTGACACTTAATATATGGTTGTGATAAGATTCCTGAAAAATTTTAGTTTCTTAAAATAAAGTACTTATGATAAGTAGGATATAAAAATTGGGGAAGTTTCAAAATATTGAGTGTAAGTATTTTCAAAATTTAAAAAGAGAGAGGCCAGGGAGATGGCTCAGTAGAAAAGCACTTTCCTGGCAAGTGCAAGGGCCTGAGTTCAATCCCTGGTTCTGCAAATATAAACAAACAAACAAACAAATAAATAAATAAAATTAAAAGGAGAAATTCAACTTGTTTTATGAATGAATGTGTTATTGATTTATTAGTAATGATCTTTTATTTGGTTATAATTATAGGTTCCAATACAATGTACAAAAAAGTTACAGAGATCCTGAGTACCCTTTTACCTAGTTACCTTGAACAACATGTTGCAAAACTGTAGTGTAATATTTCAGTCTACATATTGGTATTGACACAGTCAGGATATAGAGCAATTTATCATATTCCTCCTTTGTTGGAAAACCACTCCTCTTTCACCCTAACCCCTATTTATTCATTAGAAATCATTATGTTCTTCATTTTTGTAATTTCTTCTTAATGTTAGATAAATGAAATCAAGCCATATGTCACCATTCAGGAATAGCCTTTTTCTCTGAGCAGAATTCTCTGGAGATTTTCTTAGTTTGTTGCAGAGATCAGCAGTTGTTCTTATTTGCTGCTCAGTGTTATTCCATGTTGACCATGTACTGTTATTTGATCAGTCATCCCTTTAAGGACATAGTACTGTTTTAAAATTTTGCCTCTGTAAATAAATATCCTATAAAAATCCTATAAATATCCTATGAAATATCCTATAAAATTGTGTAAACGTAAATCCTCATTTCACTAAATGAATGCCCAAGACTGCAAATGCTGGGTCATATGGTGGTTGCACTGTAGTCTTCATTTTTGAAATAAAGAATATACCAAACTCTCTTCCCTAATGGCTGCATAATTTTATATTCCACTAGCAGTATATGATAATTCAGCATCTTGTACTTGTAACTGTGTGATATCATCACTTTTTTTCTAGCTATTCTGATTTTAGGGTGTTGTCATTTAAGTTTTCATTTTTCTGGTGGGTTTAGCATTTATTTTTATTTGTGAATATTTGCTACTAGTTCACCACCACCATCATCAGTATATTAGTTCATCATTGAAAGGTGTTTAGATCTTTTACCCATGTGCTTCTGTTTCCATTCTGAGAATTCTTTATATATTTTAGGTACTAGTCCTTTCTGTATTATCTTTTTCTACTTTTGTATCAGGCTAATACTAGATGTATAAAATGGATTTGAAAAAATTCTCCTCATCTCTCTCTTTTCCTTTATGTCTTTCTATATGTGTTCTCTCTCTCTGTCTCTCTCTGTCTCTCTCTCTGTCTCTATCTCTATATCTGTATCTATATCTATATCCATGTCATCTGCCTATTTGTATTTTTTGGTGTCAGGACTTGAATGCTAAGCATATGCTATACCACCGAATTGTTCTCTCACCCTCCAGACAGGGAAAGTTCTATTTGGGAGTTTTAGCATTACAACTTCAAAGAAGTGTTCCATTTAATCTCAGCTGTCAAACTTATGCATGCATGTGGAATCCACTTATTATGTTTTCCTTATTTGTAGGGCCTGTAGTTATACTACTAACTTTATTCATGACATTGGTTCATTTTTCACTTTTTCTTTCTGTACCAGGGATCCAACTCAGGACCTTCCACTTGCTAGGCAGGTGCTTAAGCTGCTGAATTAATTCTCTGGCCCAAAGAAACATTTTTTATTGCATTTAAATTTGTCTATTGTTTTTCTGGCTTCAGTTTAGTTAATTTGTGTTCT
>NDGN011449749.1:0-12779 GCA_002564285.1 Tympanoctomys barrerae
CTGTCCTAAATACAGAAAAAAAAATTTGCTAGCAATTTCATGAATGCATTTTTATGAAATAATTCTTTATTTAGCATCCAGCTGAGTGCATTAGACAGCATTTCTCCACCCTCATTTAGTCATCAAATGAACAATATGACATTTCTGAGATTGAGATGGGATGATGTGGGCAGAGGGAGGGCTCCCATCTAGCCCTAGCACCTGCCTCAGCAGCTCCTCAGGCTCCCCTCGCTCCTCCACATGGTAGTCTTACCCTCTGGGCGCTGGGTTTTGGGGTCCCTGCTGCTCACACACATCACCCTGCACTGCCCAGGGTCACCAAGTGTGACAGTGTGTGGACATGGGGATTGGTACAGTGTTGATGCTCCGGTAAGGTATCCAGAGCTTGTTGTCTGTTGCAGGGCGCTGCCCTTTCTCTGGTCAGCTGAGTGTGGTCCTGTTTGGCTGCCCATAGCCCTCATCGAGGTGCCGGGAAGAGCCCCGTGACGTGGGACCAGGCGGCTCCTGAGTCCTTGGTCTTTCAGGATCCTCCCAAAATACTAGACTTGGCCCTTTAAGGCACTGAGCTCTTTCTTTCAATCAGGACAAGAGTCTGCTTATTCCACAGAAGCAGTAACTCAGTGTCCGTCCTGGCCTGAAAAAGTCAGTGCTGCTTCCAGAGGTGCCTGATTTACTCCCAGGCTGTAATTTATGTACTGGGAAATTCTGATTTGTCGAGTCTTTGTTCGGTGAAACTCAGGAGCAGGTCCAAACTTGAGAATTCAGCCTTAGACCCCAGAGTCTGTGGCACAGACAAGCCCTGCTGAAAGGAGTGCAAGTCTACATTCTGAAAGAGATTTTTTTTTTTTTGGTGTGCATTTTTTTTCTTTCTTAGTTTTACAACCCTTGATCTAGGGGAGAAAGGTCCCCCACCGGGGCTTGCTGCCAGTGTGCACATTCATTTCTACAATCTCTCACGCGACCCAATCACCCTGTGGCAGCCTGCGGGCGGGCTGGGGGCAGAAACCCTCCAGGAAAGGCTTTCACTTTGAGCACAGGCCCATCTCTTCCCTCAGGGCCTGGCTTTTGTGGCCAGTCTGCCCCCAGAATATTTTGGAGATGAGGAATTAATTCCAAGCCATTATCCAAGTGGGGAGCTTCTCTGGTCTCACCTTGCCCCAGATGACTGAGGTACACACCGGGAGCAGAAGATGAAAAGGCAGTGCTTGCCAGGAGGGAATCCTCTCTCCCAACAGTCTCCTCCACCACCCTTCCTTTCTCCCTTTAACCTTGATCTGAGGGTTGGGAGGTTTTTTTTTTTTTCTTTTTCAGTTAATGGATGGCGTTTTTTGAATTAAGCACCATAGAGAAGCATGGAAACGAAATAGAATGTGAAGTCTGTGCTCTCAGAATGCCTGAAATCAAAAGACTCCATATCCTATAATCTTTTCTCTTTTTCTTTTGAAGATTTTAAGCACAGCCATTCAACTGTCCTCCCTGCCTCGGCTCTGCCTTGGGGAACGGCGAGATGATCGCATGCTATTTCTCATTAGGAACACATGGAAGGGCTCAGGCGCTTTGGAAGTGTTAATTAGGAGCAGCCCCTCTTGAATCAGGTATAATCTCCCTCTGCCTTGGGACCAAGACCTTGGATAACAGAGAATTTTGACCAAGCAAGAGAGCTCAATTTTTTTTCTTTTAATGCTGAAAACCCCAAATTGAAGCTACTTTTAGTTTTGTCACCAGGTTATTTGCTGACAAATTGGGTTTCTGAGCTGGGGAGTGCTACGTTTGGGGCAGCCAGCAACATGCAGTGACCTGGAGGTGTTTGGGGTGCCTCTAGCCCACATATTGGCTGCTCTAGCAAAAGCTTGGTGGCTGGGACCCAGGACACGCAGGACCAGGACCCGGGTGCAAGGTCATCAGGACGCAGATATGGTTTCCAGCTCCTCAACTACCTCAGGAGGACATGAACCGTGCGTGCCCAGATCGGGCTGTCTTAGCCAGAGAATGTACAGATGTGCATGTCTGCTGTGCAGCCAACTCCATTTCCACTCTGGCTTGCTTGAGCCTGGACACTGTCCTCCAGTTAATGGTGCTGTGTTTAGCCAAGCAGCAGAAAAAATCTTTCTGCATCCTAGCAAAGGTGTGAGAGCAGGCTGACGGAAATCTCTCATTTCTTAGTGGTAACTGGCACTTAGTAGAGGCTCAAAATTATATTTGTTGATTCAGGTGGTAATTGTCCAAACAAAATCAAGAAAAGAAACTAAGCTCCACAGCTCCAGCACAGTCACCTCCTCCTCCGAATGAGCAGAAAGGGAGTCTTCATTCGTTTAATCCATCGCATACCTTTTCCTTTCTCCCTGGCACTTGCTGGTGTCTCCTTGCTTTGAACTGGTAAAGCGGGTACAGCAGTAGTGAGCCCTGCCCCACTCAGCTTGCCTAACACTGCAGATTGTATTGAGATCAGAAACCCCCGGCGCATGCTTGGCAGAGCCTTTCCCTTCAACATTTTAAGAGCATGTGGACTTAGATGGAAATTTAATCTGCATGTTCATTTACACGTAACTCATCAAAACATCTTAAAAAGCCCTTTGAAGTCTGCAGAGCCTTTTCAATCCTTTTTATGAAAACTTTTCAAGCATTTTGGGGGGGGTTGTTTTCATAGGAAACTGTGTTTTGCTAAGACCAACCAAATACTGGGTCCCTCCTACTTTCCCCAAATATTTTATATTGATCTAAATATCATACCCTCTACACATAAGGGTTCTATGGCATCTCTAACTCATTTTTCATTTCTAAATTGATTTGTTCATTACATTTTCTGGAGAAAATGGTAAGTTACAGAAATTTTAAAGAAGGTAGAACATTTTCAGTCTTTGGTGGAAAAATAGATGGACATGATTGGGCTTTGACAGCATACACATGGCAATAAAGGTACCTTGGGCTATTGACATTGGACAAAAGGAAAAAGGTCCATTTGGTTTAGGAATGGTTACCATCTCTAGCAGGTGGTGAGACTCAATATGCTAGAAACATTTGCTAAGCTTCAGGCAGGGCCATGGACATCAACTGAGTCTCATCTGCATTTGTGTGAGGAGCTTGCTCCACAGCAGAGAATGGATCTGAGGAAGTTGGCTTCCAGTAGGCAGGCAGGGCCTGGCTGATGGGAGGCAGATGCTGATCTGAGAACTGCTTCGCAAATCAGCAGGACCAGATGGGGATGGCATAGCTTAGGTGACCAGGAGAAGGACAACAGGGGTTATAAAAAGTGAAGTAAGAAAAATAGAGGAAGAGCAGGTATGAAATGAGAGGGAGAGAGAGCGAGCTTAACTCCAGGCCCATAGGCTCTGACGTGTGCATCAAGTTGCAAGGAAGTGTCAGATTTAGGATTCTGAAAAGATGGGGAAAGGTCTGGGCTGTGCAAAATGCATTCTGTTGCTAGTTCATACCTCAGTAGTCACGGAGAGTGGTGGGTGAGCTATTTGTGAAGGTCACTTGGTCCAGTTTGTGATTTGAAGAAGGAGAGGGCCTGGAGGAGGGGCACAGCGCCAAGGGAAAGGGCTGCTCTGGGTGGGAGAAGTGTGCGTCTACTGTCAGGGGAAGGCAAAGGGTCTTCTGAGAGGAAGGAATGTCTTAGAGTACAGGCTGAGATGGGATTCTCAGACCGAATGAGAGGACAGAGCGGTGGGCTGGGGGAGGCCTGGTGGAGCTGGGCCTGTGGGAGGCCAGAGGAGGGAGGAGGCGGGAAGAGGCGGCGCTTTAATGCAGAGGTTCATATGCTTGCTGGGAGTGTACACGCTGCGAGGTTTTCAACAAGTGGCAGACAATGTAATTATCTTTAACTAATTAGAAGTCGGAGGCCATGTGACGCAGGAGGAAGCTTAGAAGACCTGAGAGCAGGAGATATATGTGGGCTCAGAATAGGTAATATTTGCTTAAGGAACTAAGAGACAAACTGGCCTTGAATTAGTCATCTGCAGCGACTCTTCCAGATATGTGTGTGTGTGAGTGTGCGCGCGCGCGTGCGTGCACGCATGCCTCTTTCGATGACAGCATCTCTAAACTTCATCAAATTCTTAGAGGCTGCCAGGGTTCCAGAGGGTGACCACCACCACTCGCTCCTCAGCAAGCGAGCACACCTCCCTCCTGGTTGTCGGGGAAGCCTGGGCTGGGTCACATCTGGCTGGCTGGTTAACTGATTGTGACATCTGTTGGCATTTAACGACAGCTGAATATTTGTAGATTTCTTCTGTTACATTTTGTTTTGGATCTTATTAGACTATTTTGCACGCTTTCCGAATCTGTTGCTTGATGACAGGGAGAATTCTGCCTTTCGGAGGGGTTGGCCGGTGAGGACGTTATTTTATGAATCTCAGGGAGTGATACGCAAAGCGGGTAACTTAAATGCGGTTATCTGTAGTCGTGGTCACGTTGCGTACAGGGAGCTGCCAGACGGGGATTCAGTTCGTGTGACTCGTGGGAGGAGTGATCGGAAACGGTGCAAAGGAGAATACGCAAGCATAAGGAAGCAGGACGGCCCTCAAGGGTGTGGCTGTGGGAGAGATCCTGGGGCCGGGTCGGTCCCTGCTGGGAGCACAAGGGAAGAAGGCACAGAACGTGTGATGACAGAGAGGAGCCTCTAAGGCGTTCCCGGTGAGCGAGCTCCATCCGGCCCCAAGAAGACTGAGGAAACGAGCAGGCGCGAGTCCTTAGGCCGCACAGCAGAAGCTGGGGGAAGAAGCTCGGCGCTCGGTCCAGGAGGGTCGCTGGCAGGCTCCTGCAGGGCTGCATGAAGTGCTTTCTGTGTTTAATTAAAAAGTATCCTAGAAAAGCTTGGAAGTCATGAATGATCAAATATAGATTGAATCTGTAAGGTGCAAGGTGTTTTTTTTTTTTTTTAAGTTGTTTTAAATTTACCAAAAACTGATAATTTTGATTAGTGGCTGTGGGACTCCTGTTTTTTTGAACTGATGACAGTGGCCCTGTTTTGGTCATTATGTCAGCTACCTGGGCTGTGTGCTCTGAGGACAAAGAGCCTAAGTATTAGCAGAAGCTGGTGAACCTTGGGAAGGTCTAGAGAACTGCGCTTGGGAAATCTGTCTCAGTGGTTCTCAAACCTGAGTGTGCATCAGAATAATCTAGAAGGCGGCGCAGTGCAGGTTTCAGGCTCCTTTTATCGCCTGGGATGCCTGCCCCCTTTGGATCTGGGACTTTGCCAGCTGACTTCTTTCCACGGGTGCTGCTGCCGTGGGGCAGGGGTTCCTGACTCCTGTTTTGAGCTCCTCAGAGCAGTTGAGGCAGTGTTTTCCTCCTAGCGCTACTTGCAGACAAGCGTTCCTGCACACACAGGCACACTCTTACACATGAATGTACGCTTCCCTATTTAGTTGTTCCTATTTATGGCTGTGTTTTTTAAGATTGCCAATTCTATTTAGGCTGGCATTTGCACAGGTAACCGGAAAGCTATAAACAGCTTTCCTGATGAAATGAAGATCCAGATCAGCACTATGCCACAGACACACAATGCATACCATGCAGGGAGTTTGTTAAATATAGCAAATGAGATTGAACTTCTGCATCAGGCCCCTGTGGACCAGACCAAACTAGAATGCAGCACTGGGGCTGAGTACCACGTGGTCAACCTAAACTTAGAAACCAGTTTTCACGATAACCTCAGGGGATTCACGTCTGCCACTCTGAAGGGAACTCATCAAACAGAGCTGGAATGACAAGGCGGTCTCTGCTTCGACCCTGCAAGGAGAGAGCCCCGTGGCAGCCCATCCGTCTCTTGTTGATGCCATTCTCGTGTGCTGTTTAAGCTCCGTGGTGCACCCAGCTTCTTTTGTTTCCTAGACTGGATGCTGCTTGATTCATGTTATTATGAGTAGTTATGAGATCTTTATTATACTTCAATTCACTGAAATCTTGTTCTTTGATACGTTCAAAAGTTTCTGGTATGCACATTCCAAAGTTAAAGAGAAAACAGTGAAATTAATTTTAATAGTATATCTCATTTAGTCTGATGCTCTGAAATAGCTCCACTTTGTAGGTAATCAGTATGCAGTTACCGAGGTGTTCTGTACCATTTCTCCTTGGAGCGAGTTTTTGGTCTGCTATACAGTACAGCCCCCTTCGTGCCGGCCTCTGTCCAAAGGCTCAGCACCTCATGTGGCCAGTGGCCACCGTGCTGGGTAGTATGGAAGACAGCCTGCTTTTGTGAGAACCGCTTAATTTTCCCTGGCTAATTTTATTAGATGTGTAGTATCTCCTCACTGTCTCAGTTCTCCAGGGTTTGTTTAGTAGGCGGAGGTCTGCTTCGTGAGAGCTCAACCATGTACAGCTCACAAGCTGCTAAGGGGACCCCAGGGTCTGTGCACAGAGCCAGGAAAGAAGCATTCTTTCTTTTTTAAATGTATGTGGTTGTTACAGGGTTTCACCACGCAGCTCAGACTCGTGGCAGTCGTGTTTTCAGCCTCTCCAGCCCTGGGATTACAGGCCTGTGCTACCACGCCCGGACTCTGTGGCCTGCTCAGCCTGCCCTGGGGGCGGGGCCGGCATGGCATGTGGTGCCAGGGATGCCAGAGATTGACCTGCAGTCCCTGCACTTGCCTAAGCTTGTCCAAGCAGGTGCTTTGGTCTGCTCAGCTATCTCACCGGCCCCCAAGTTGCTTTCTTTAAGAGAATAACAAATGATTCTTTAAGAGAATAACAAGTGATAAATACAATGCGTCAGGGCCCCCTGTCAGCCAAGAAACAATATTCCCCAATAACTACTGATGTCAAACTCAGTGTTCCCAATGGATGAAGAGTTCACCTACCCTTTGCTTTAGGCTTTCCAACAGCCCTGGGGCCTGCCAAGGGAGGTTGAGGACTCCACAGTATGGGGAAGTAAGCCAGCGGGGAGCTGCAGAAGGTTGATTCCAATTAGTCTGAGGTTCAGCCTCGTTCTTGCCTAGAGCCAGAGTGCTAAAATGCATGTAATGCAAATGAAAACAATGTACATATACATCGAGTTTCCATATACCTTGCTTTCATGTATAGTATCTCCTCTTCTACTTTTTTTGGCAGAACCGGGGATTGAACTCAGGCTCTTGTGCTTGCCAGGGAAGTGCTTATTCTACTGAGCCATCTCCTTGGCCCCTCCTCTTCTACTCTTGATCAGAGATTGGTGAGACTTGCATTGTCTCTCGGTCATCGTGGGCTGCACCTTTTATTATTATTTTTAACCATATTTAAAACATTTTTCAAAAGAGAAAAAAATAACAGAAAAAGTCATTAGAAGCAATACAGAATTTCACAAAACAAAATAATAGGAATTCAGTAATGGTTGTTATATTGCATATTGTTGTTTTCAAATTAGTTGTTCAGATTATTAGATATAAGGATGCAAAATTGGTCAAAATTATAAAAAATTAAAGAGGAGAGACAGAAAAAATAGGCATTAATTCCTTTCAATATACTAGCAGAAGTGAGCAGTGCAATTATCCAATCTATATACGTCTCTAATATATGTCCCATGTACAGCCATACATATTTCTCTTTCCCAACCTTTCTTTCTTTTCTCCTTTCCTTCATCCCAGTTGTTCTTCCCTTTGAACAATTTCTTTCCCTTTCCCAGTATCTATTGTACCTTTCAGCTTTCATTTACTCTTTCAGGTTCTTATACTAGGGAGACAGTATAATGTTTACAGATCTGATTTATTTCTCTTACCAGTATTGTCTCTAGTTGCATCCACTTACCTAAAAAGCCTCGAGTCTATCTTTTTCATAGCTGAGTGATACTCCATTGTATAAAAATACCACACCTTTTACAACCATTCCTCAATTGATAGGCATTTAGGTTGTTTCCAAGATTTCGCTATGACAAATTATGTTGCTATAAACATGGGTACACATATATCATTGTGGTTGGTATTTTCAGTTCTTCTGGAAAAATATCCAGGAGGGGAATAACTGGATTGAATGGGACTTCTAATCCTAATTCTATCAGTGTGGAGTTTTTTGAGGACTCTCCATAGCAGTTGTAATAGTAGTTGTGCCAGTCTGTATTTGTTGTTGACTTCTAAAGACCCAATCAAAAAATGGGCATCGGGATGAATATACACATTTCAGATGAAGAAATCCAAGTGGCAGAGACATATATGAAAAAATGTTCAATGATGTTGGTCATTTGAAAAATGCAAATTAAAACAACACTGAGATTCCATCTCACCCCAGAAAGAAAGGCATTCGCAAAGTGCCAGATTCGGGTGTCTCTTTGAAAGCCCTGTAAAGCCAATGGAGTTGGGAAAGGCAGGGCTAGTACTTGGGAATAAGCTTCCAAATAACTCTTTTCTTAAGTCAAGCTAGCGACTCAGACTTTCTACACCTCAATTGAACTAACTTAACAGCTTTTGCCAATTGAACTGCATTGTTGCATCCGTTTTTGAAAATAAAATTTTCACTTGGTTAAAAAAAAAAAAAAGACACAGCCTGCAATTTGCCTCTGGTCCCAGAATTACCAGTGCCTGGGTCCCGGGTTTAGCCCCGTCTTCTCCCTGACGCCTCGTACCCCTGCTTCCAGATGTGGCTGATGGAGCTCTTCCAGTGTGGGTGTCCAGAGAGAAAGGGGACCTGAGGTCACTTTTGAGTCAAACGATGCTGTCTTCCCTTATTTGGTACTTTTCCTTTTCTGATGAGCTGGGAGTGAAAGGAATTTTCAGTGTTGTCACTCACTCTTGGAAACCTGAACGCACCTGACCTTGTGCTACTGCAGAAATCACGCATGCATATTTCTTCTTCCTGAGTTTTGCCAAGAGCACTAGTGTAAAAACAAATCAGCTGGGACATTGTCGCTTGGCTTCTCTTGTCAGAGCCTCACCACTGTGACTTTTTCCAAGGGCCCTGTCCCCTACACCCAAGATGGAGCTTTAGTTGGGGTCCAGAGCCCCATTTCTCTTTAGGTTACATAGAAGACCCGGAAGGGGCTGGTCCCTTCTTGGAGACATGTGCAGGCACACAGGATAACGTGGTCCCATGTTTATAAAGACAGAGATTAAGAACGTTTCTGACTATCAAAATACTAGATAAATGCATTGTGACTCAAAGGTTCCAGATGGTACTTAAACTTGGCTGCATATTAGAAACACCAGAAAGGAGGAACTATTTTAAAAATATGCTGCTGCCCAGGCCTGTTCTAGAGATTCAGATTTCATGATCTGGGATGAGATCCTGGGCCTTGTATATTTTGGGCAGTCCTAAAGTGAGACCAGGGTCAAGAAGTGTTGTAAAGTGAAAAAGTTTTTTGTAAGCTAGCATTTTAAATGTATGTTAATTATCTCCCTATATGTAATGTTTGAAAAGTTTCTTGGGGAAAAAAAATCAAACTTAAAGTACAATTTGAAGTTTAAAAGAACAAATGCTCTAAGGTGCAGTAGGGTTGTCAAATCAGATGGCAGCAGAGACGAGACAGCAAACGAGTTGCGGTGCTACAGCAGGGCGACCTTGGAGAGCTGCAGGATGGAGCATGGCCTGTAAGGCAGTCTCGTCAGTGTCACCCCCTTTCTGCTCTGTCCTTGTTCCCCTCGCTCTCTTCTGTTTTTCTGAACTGGTGACATTGCTGAAGAGAAGCTTTCAGAATCAGATTATTTATTGTTTTCTTGGAACAGACTTTTCTATCCTCAGCCCCAATTTAGGGTAACCAAGACCTGAGCTTAGAGTCCTGCCCAGCAGGAAAAAGCCCTTCAGTCTCTACCTTCAACACCCTCAACTTCCAAAAAAGGAGGACAATGATAGTTTATTCACTTGTTTGTTACAGAAATTGAATTAGGCAGCATGTGAAACTCTTTAACACCAAGATGGAGCATTTGATGATGTGTTATTAATTCTTATTTTCCCCAGCTCAGTAAATCAACATAGAGCAGAAATACACTGAACAAATTTTAGTTTCTCCTGTTCTTCTACCCCATCTGAGGTTTCTCGGAGAAATCTGAAAGAGTAGCGGGCATGGCGGTGCATGTCTGCCATCCCAGCTCTCAGGAAGCAGAGGCAGGCAGGTCCCTGTGAGTTGGAGGCCATCCTGGACTACATGAGCAAGTTCAAGGCCAGGCTGTACTACATAGTGAGACCCTGTCTCAAAAAAAAAAAAAAAAAAAAGAAAAAAAAAAAAAGAAAAACAAAAAACAGAAAGCAAATCTGAAATAGCATCTCTCTATGTACATCAACCTTCTTCCTGACCCTGCAATTCTTTTCTCTCTTTTAATAGGCTCTCAAAGTCTTCTCAAGGTTAATGTTGCTCAATAGAAAAATTGCCCTTTGTAGCAATTTCAATCATTGTATTTCATTTGCCCTCCCCGCCCCCCGAAAAATCCTATGTTGGTTTGTATTGTTCATTCTTTATCAGCAGCCTGTTGGCTTATGCGGTGGACACCTGTCTAGTAAATAACGCCTGCCTGCCCTTTGAAGTCTAGCAAGTTTTACATAGCAGTTGGTGGCAAAACTTCTTACCCCATACGAGTGGCTTCATCTTCAGCCTGCAGATACATTGTTCTCATCCCTGCTCACCTGCTTCTGCCATCTCTTATTTCCAACTTCAGAACCAGCTTCCTTAGCAAGATTTGTCCCCCACAGTGACCCAGATGATGGCATGCACGCATCAGGATCCTAACCAGGCACACAGACGTGCAGAGGAGGGCTCCTCACTCACACTTGAGGTGTGTAACCTGGGCGACACTAGGCCTGTTCTCTTCCTCCAGATTAACTTGTATGAATTTATCAAGAGTTTGCTTTTGAAAGCAGTTGTAGCAACTTAGATTCCCACCAGTAGAAGCCTGTGAGCCTTCCAGCTCTCCTACCTTCTCAGCACAACTCGGCATTTGGTCTTCCTAATTTTAGTCTACCGACTGTGTAACATGTCACCAAGGCTTTACTTCGCATCTCCCTGTTGACTTAAGCCATTAGGTTTCTTGCCATGTACATATTTGCTATTTGTACATTTTTGGTAAAGTGTCTGCTCCATCTTTTTGTTCCTTTATATTATAGTTTGTGTCTAGGTGTCCTCCCAAAGCCTCATGTCATAAGATGGCTTCAACAATTTGTGATTAATTCATGATCCAATGCTGGGATTATGGGTGTGAGTACTATGCCTGCCCTGGGGCAGATAATCTGGATTACAATGTAAGGAGCGGAGAGAAGCTAGCTAGCAGCCTCAGCTGCTACCCCTCTCTTTGCTCCTTGGTTTTTTCCACAGCCATGAAGGGCTGCCTTCTGCCGTGGGTCACTCTGCCTTGGAGTCAGCTGAGTATGGGCTCTGAGGTAAATAAACCTTTCCTTCCTTAATTTTGGGGGTCAGGTATTTTGTCCCAGCAACCAGTGATAGGTAACTGAGACACTTTCTAAAATTGGGTTGCTTGCTTTCTTGATATTGAGGTCTCCCCTTGCCCTCCCTAATGGAGGTATGTGCATGTACGTAAGTATGATAGACATACAACATGTGAAACATACTTCTGAATTTTGGTAATGACTCCTTACCAACTCATAGATCATTCAGAACACGGGAGATCCTTGGGACCAGAAATCACATTCTGAGATGTCAATTCACAGCCCTCACAGGGACAACATGTGTTTTAATTTTTTAAAAACCTTTTATCTGTTTTTTTGTTACAGGGTCTCTCTATGCAGCTCAGCTTCATAGTGATCCTCCCGTCTCAGGTTCCCCAGGGCTGGGATTACGGTGTGCACCACCACGCCCGGTTCTGGGGCTGGCACTACACCCAGGTTCTGGGGCTGGCACTGCATGTGGCACAGGGGATGGAAGCTGGGCCCTTGGGCGCTAGCCCCCCAGCCCCGACATGTGATCGGCGGGTGTGCAAGCACCACTCGGGGGCGGATGCGCCCACTTGTCTTCCTCCTGTGTTTGGAGTTCAGGCTCTTCAGAGTCAAATATTTTTTAACTTTGAGACTGTAGATTAACCTAATCCTATTTAAAGAGTTCTGTATGAATAACATGTGTTATACAATGTGCAATAAAAGTACTTTTAAAATTATTTTACAAAATAAAAATAGGGCAGTTTCCTCTGAGTATTTAAATTGGGAAGTATTTGGCTTCCAAATTATTAACTATCTTCTCAGAGTACCAGTTGAATATTTGTAGTGAACTATCTTTGTAGATAATTTTAACTAACAAACACCACCTTAAAGAAGCTAGTGCCTGTGTACCAAACACAGAGTTTGTTAGTGTATTATCAAGGGGCAGAATCTTGGTAAGAAACCCAGATCACTCAGTGACCCTCCTTAAGCTGTCTTGTGCGGAGCGGGGTCCTTCGGAATGAAAGCCACTTGAAACGTGAATAACACATTAAGCGGTGCTGCGCCGCCAGCTGCGAGAGAGGCTTTCAGTGGGTGAGCGGGTTCTGTGCACAGACTCCTGCTCTCCCGTGCTGGTCCTCTTCATTTCAGTTGAGACCAAATGGACACTCCAGTAGGTCACTGGGACCTTGACAGACTGCCCAGTCTGTGCACTGTCCTTGTGGCCATCAGCTAACCAGAGCCAGAACTTCCTTTCCTGAAGCCATGCAAAGACAAAGTCAGCTGTATGTCACCCACCCGCTCCCAGCTGTCACCGGCAGAGACAATTCCCGTTGCAGTTTTAGCCATTTCATTTTTGTTTCACTCTGCGGCCACCTGACTTCCTCTACCTCCTGGGAGAGCATCTCTCTATGTAGGAGCACGTGGACTTCAGCAGCGGTGTGAGTGAGAACTCTTCCACTTAACAGAAAGGAACTATTCTCTGAAGCTTCCTATCTCTCTCTCTTTCTCCC
>NDGN011449751.1:0-11555 GCA_002564285.1 Tympanoctomys barrerae
CAACAATATGCAATGTATTAATTATTGTAACTGTCCTAGTAACCTGTTTTGAAACTGTTTCAATGCTATTTTATTTTCTCATTAAAATGAATTAAAAATTTTAAAAAAGAGAGAAAAAGTAAAGAAAATTGTGGAAGCAGCAGAAGAGATACATCTCTTTGCATACAACAGATAATATTTAAAAAGATAAGATGAATTTATCATGAAGAAATACTAAGCCCCAAAGATAGGGGGTGATCCACATAAAGCAATAAGATTACCAATTATATCAACAAACATATCATATGACAAAATTCCCTCAAAAGTTGAGAAGTAATTATAGAATTCTCAGGTGAATAAAATACCTAATCACATAAAGAATTAGGAAAAGAGGAAGATACTATACATAAACCCAGCAGAGCAAACAAATAGTAATCTTGAGTGAGATTAAAATATAGAATAGAAAAGTAATACAGAAAATCCACAAAAAAAATCTGATTTATTTGAAAAACTAAATTCATAAATCTAGATGATGAACAGAAAAAGGAAAAAAAGAGTTTTCTGACAAATGGAATTAAGTATCTTAAAGAAAAATTTTCTTTTGTTTCAGTCTCACTTAAAGAAATGATATATTAAGAAAAAATTCTAGGTGCTCACAAAGAGAAAACTTAATAAAATCAATTATAAAAATAAAGACTACTATTAAATCTACAAAAATAATAGAGATTAAAATATAGTACCACAATAACTCTATACCAAAATATGAAATAACCCAGATAAAATGGACAAATTCATAGAAACATAACATACTATGACTAGGTTTTGAAATAGAAAGTTAAAATTGACTAATGGGAAGAATGAAGAAATTCTACCTAAGAAAATAAACTAAGACATGATGGATTCCCTGGTGAACACTACAAACACTCAAAGAACAATATTATTCCTCAAACTTCAACAACAAAATTGAGAAAGCAAAACATTCGCTAACTCATTCTATGAAGCTAGAATCACCCCGACATAAAATACAAACAAAAGTGTGTAGAATCATGAATTAAGGAAAATATCAGAAGTAAGACTGACACAAAGATCCTCAACAAATATTAGTAAATCAAAGTTGGCAGAATAATAAAAAGCACTTCACTCTTTGACAAAGTAGACTTCATTTCTTAACATGAAATCTGATAAATATAATTTACTAAATCAAGTTTTAAAAGAAGGAAGAAATTACATCATCTTCAGAAATGCAGAAAGATGTTCTTGGCAACATTCAACATGTCAAGAAAACCATTCAAACTAGGATGTCCAAGAATATGTATTTATTTTTAAAAGAATTTACATGAAAATTCTGAGCACTGAGCACTATACTATATATGGAGAAAGCTAAAGCTTATCTGCTAGGATCACAAATGAGTCATGAATGTCTGTATTTATCTTTTCAAATAAAAAGAATATTATAAATCCTATCTACAAAAATTAGGCAAAAAAGTTAAAATTGTATCCAAATTGAATAGAAAGGCATAAAATTATCTCTGCAAACAAATGATATTGCATGTAGAAAACTCTGAAGATTCCACTAGAAGTTAAATAAATTCAGCCTAATAATAAGGTGCATACTCAAAATGCAAGTCTAATGTATTCTTTTATTTTTTTTTTTTTTTGCAGAACTGGGGATTGAACTCAGGGCCTTGTGCTTGCCAGGGAAGTGCTTATAATGTATTCTTATATATTGAGATAATCCCCCAAATTAGGAAAATGTATTTATAATAGCATAAAAATCATAAAATGTTCAAATACAAATTTAAACAAGGAATCAAAAGATTTTTGTAATGCAAACAATAAAGTATGTCGAAAATTAAAGGCCTAAAGACATAGAAATACATTCAATCAATATTCATAGATCAGAAAGGTTAATGTCATCACTACTAACCAATGCATTCTACAGAATCAGTGTATTTCCAGCCAGTGTTTCCAATGACACTTTTGTGGAAACAGAAAAATTGACCACAAATACTCCTGTGGAATTTCTAGTGACTCTGACTATCTAAACTAGTCTTGAAACTTAAAACAAAGCTAAAAGTCTTACCTTTCTCAGTTTCAAAATACATTACAAAGGTACAATAATCAGTACAGTACAGTACTGCCAAGATAAGTACCCTTGGTGTATAATACAAGGAGACAGACTTATATACACATAGTTGAAAATGTTTTGTAACAAGAAAGGCAATAGTCAGTGGTCAAATATTCTTTGCAACTAATGATTCTGAGAAAGCTAGATACTTATGTGTGATATGTGAATCTGGGCTTTAGCACAATGCAAAAATTAGCTCAAAATGGATCCATGATCTACAAGTAAGAACTAAAAGTATAATCCTCTTAGAAGAAAACAGGAAAATTTAGATCACTATATATAATATGTAATGACTATGCAATAAAATAAACTTTATTATAGCAAACATTTTGTTCTACATCAAAAATTGCTGGGATGGTGAGACAGCTCAGTGGACTAAGCACCTGCTTAGGGAAGCACAGGGACGAGGTTCGATCCCCGGGACTGCATGCCGCACTGGCCCCACCCCCAGGTGCACAGATCCTGAAATGGAGTCCAGGTGTGGTGTTGAATGCTTGTAGTCCTAGTGCCGGGCAGGCAAAAAATGGGAGGATTACTATTAGTTCAAGCTGTGTAGTGAGACCTTTTACCAAATGCATTAAAAAAATTGCTATCCACAGAACAAAAGTTAACTCACAGAATAGAAGAAAATATTTAAAAATAATATATTTATCAAGAATGTAATAACCAGGACATACAAAGAACTCATAAACCTGTCTAGCAAAGAGCAGATAACCCAATTAGAAAATGGATCAGTAAATAACTTTATAAATAGTAACTGCTCCAAATAAATAGAATTTACTACCAATTAGAAGATGAGGGAACTATTCAAAAATTGTAATTCATAACATGGCACTGTTAGCTTCAATCTATCAGAATGCCTAGCATAAGGAATGCTGAAAATAACAAGTTTTGGTGATGGTATGGAAAAATATGAGCTCTTGTGTTTTCAGGGAAGAGTGTTAAATGACACAGCTGATGTGAAAAACAATACATTTTCTAAAAGAATTAAAACAGAATAACCACATGACATAAAAATTTCACTCTTATAACTTGAAATAATTAAATTTGAGTCTCAAAGAGATATTTAACAATGTGCAATATTATTCACAATTGAAGTGTTATGCACAATAGACAAAACTCAAGTTTCCTTTGAGGATCAGTGGATAAAAGAAAAGTTCTCGCTGTCCTCCTCACCATCCTCCACTTCCCCCTGTCCTCTACCCTTTCTCTCTCTCTGTTCCTCAGTCCATCTATCTATCTGTCCCTCCATCCGTCCATCTGTCCATCCATCCATCCATCCATCCATCCTTCCATCCCTCCATCCATCCCTCCCTCCCTTCATCCGTCCATCCCTCCATCCATCCAACACATATTATGAAACACCATACTTCCTTAGAAATAAAGGAAATTCTGACATAGGCTGCAAGCAAAATGGGCCTTGAGAACACACACTATGTGACATAAACCAGGGACAAAACACAAACACTATGATTCTATGCTTAGTACTTCCTGTAGCCATTAAAAGTCAAGAGAAAGTAAAACAGTGTCCAGCAGACAGCGCATAGAGGGAAGAACTGGGGAGGTACTGTTCAGTGAGCTCTGCGGAGCTGCTAGTGGACGCAAAAGTGCTTTGTGGGTACACAGTGGTGACACACCATCATATGAACACACTGCATTCTGGCTTTTTTTTTTTTTTTTTTTTTGCAGAACCAGGGATTGAACTCACATCCTTGAACTTGCCAGGGAATTGCTTATTCTACTGAGCCATCTTCCCGGCCCCTATTCTGGCTTTAAAAAACAATGTATTTGGTTCAGGGTCTCACTATGCAGCTAGGACTCATAGTGATATTCCCATCACAGCCTCCCAGCGCTGGGATTATGCGTCACCACACCCACCATGCTCTGTTTCAGGGCCTGCGGCACGTGGTACCAGGATAGAATACAGGTCCTTGATCTTGCTAGGCAGGCGCCTAGGCACCCGAGCTGTCTATCTCCCCAGCTCCTTAAAGATAGATATAGATACAGATATATAGATTTATAGATATATAGATATTTAGTAGAGGGTCTACAGGGTCTCACCACACAGATCAGTCTGGTAGTGATCTGTTTTCAACCTCCAGAGCGTTGGGATTGCAGGCACGTGCCACCACATCCAGTCTCAGTCATCACTTCAGTGCAGTCTGGCCGGGGTCTGGCCGGGGTCTGGCCGGCATGGCACGAGGTGGATCGAACCCCGGATCCTGCACCTTCCTAAGCAGGCACTTTAATCCACTGAGCTATCTCACCAGCACCTTAAAGATATATTTTTATGTGACAATTCCCATGACAAAACTTTGGAAAAAGTCGAGAGCAAAATAAAACAACCTAGAATTTATACTGCAAACCTCAGTACAATAATTTGAACAACCAAAAGAAAAAAAAAAGATAGATAGATAGATAGATCCATAAATCAGTGTGTAGAATCCCGCTCCCCTATCCATATTTCCTACCACTTCTCACAGAGTACAGAAAAATCTAATGAAGAATGAAATTGCTTTTAACAAATTACTGGCCCAACTAGATATCCTCACGCTCTCTATCGGAACTAATTCGCATGTGGTCATCAGCCTCATAAAGAAAAGCTTAAAGAGGAACACATAGATTTACTCCCGTTCTCTCTTAGAAAATCCAGCCTGCTTTGCACAAGGTGTCTATCACCCTGCGTTTTTGTCCTTCGTGATACCATGCTCAGGACCTTGGTGATTCGCCCATTTCAATCCTCCTTACTGCCAAAGGGATCCATTCCCTGAGGAGCACATGGCTCAAAGCGCCAAGTGTCATCTCACCTCGTCCTCCGTGTCCTGCAAGCTCTTCATCTGGTTGAATTCTAAAGACAAACCCATCCGTTTCTCTGTGTGCGTATCTTTAGGTGGAAGCAATGATAAAGTGTACGAGGGCACCAATGACATTGTCTGTCCCTGAATCCAATTACAGCAAAATTAAGTCTACATTGTTTCTGACCCAGTAAACATAAGTTTTGCTTAAAGTATATGGAAAGTTGTATTCCTGCCTACAGCTTTACGTGTACTGATTTACACAAATCATGAATGAAGGGCAGTCGCAGCAAAGTAGGATCCAAAGAGTAAGCTGTGGAGGGAATACGTTTGGAGACAGAAAAGCAGATTGCAATTGCTTTACTGTAAAGTATTGCAATAAGCTTAGGCCGGAAGAATACTGCAGGTTTGTCAGAGTTCACCACATGTTAAGATTTCTGATTTGAGTGTCTAAGTGGGTGGAAGACCCATTACCCAGAATATAAAACCCACAGATACCAGGAAAGCAGTAAAAGCATTAATATTCCTTGAATTTCCATTTTCTCTCCTTCCTCTATGTCAACTGCAGTTATTATTATTATTAGAATTATTGATGTTATTTTTAAATTAGAAACAAATTTTCTCTTTGGATGTACAGTGTATGATATTTTTTCATCCACTCACAAATTGGTATATATTTCAAGGACAATAAAATGCGTCCTTTAAAGCCTAATAATTACTGATTTAATGTGTTTGCCTAAAAGAAGAGTCATGAGCCCTATGCAGAATATTTTCTTGATTTCCTAGCAAACCCTCTATCTGTTAGCACTTTACTTATTTTCTCATCCCACCATCACTGGCGACCCCTAATCTATTTTCTCCCTCTGTTTGACTTGCCTATTCTGGAAGTGTCTTAAAATATAGTAATAGAATATGAGACTGGAGTTGAGCTTCTTCTTCTTGGCACATGTATCATAGATCATTCGTATTGTAGAATGTTTCAACATCTCACTTTTTAATGAATGAATGTTTTTTTCTCATATGGATATACAGTGTATAATATTTTGTTCATCCTCTCATAACTTAAATAGCACAATCAAAGAGAGATTATATTCAATCCCCGGAGTGCTATCCTGGCCCCACCCCAGGGGTGCTGAGATGAGACTAAGACTGGGCATAGTGGTGCATACTGATCCCAGGGCTTCGGAGGCTGAAAACAGGAGGATTACTACAAGTCCAATCTGTGTAGGGAGACCCTGTACCAAAGTACATTTTAAAAAAAGAAACTATAACAAGTGTTAGCCAGGGTATACACAAATTGACCCTCAAATATTGCTAGTGACAACCTAAAATATTGTACCTGATTTAGAGCAGAGCTTCTAAGCTGCTCAAATGTTAATGATAGCATTTCTAACTGACCCAGGGGTCCATTCCTTACACTCAAAGTAACTGACAATATGTATCCACACTAAATGTTATATATGCAAAAAAAAGTGATAAAATTCCAATGTGCATTTGCTAATTGGCTTTCAGGATTTGAAAATGTAACTACAAAAGGGGATGCTAATTTTATTTACTTTTCAGTTCTGGGGATTGAACCCAGATATTTATACTTGTTGCGAGATTCCAATATCCTGCTTTTAAAAAGATAATTTTATGAAAGAAAGTCACATGAGATCTACATATTGTGGAATCATATTAAAAAGGATCTAGAATGAGGCAGAGCAAGACATACTCTTGTACATTAAATTTTATGAATGGGCCTTTAGTGAGGTAGGTGCAAGAGGACACCTATTGTGATGCTGTGACTTGTCATATAAGGTAATTATCTTTACAACATTGTACCATTACCTAACTTATACTATTTTCTTTGTAAAAGGTTTTAGCTTCTATCTTAAAATGTAGGCAATATTTTTATCTGTTTCAGAGGTTCCAGTGAAGAAATGTAAATGTCTTAGCATTCATTCTTATAATTATTACATTAGAAGCACATATTGTTATCATTTTTAATATAATCAAAATAAGCTTTGTAGTTCAAACGAAGGACACACCATTGGAAAATCCCAGTAAAGTATCTTTACATTGACAATATTGTCCTACAATTCATAATGTTAAATCAATTCTTGAATTTCATGCTGTTTTCTGCATAGATGTTTTCTAAAGAGAATAAAATGTTATGCTGAAGTGAGGATGTCAGAAAGTTTCCCTGAGGCAAACAAAATTAAACTTTGGGACACTAGCCAGTGTCCCAGCACTATCCTGGCCCTGGATGCACTAACTATGCATAAGTTGAATGCTTATTAGGTCCTCTTTGAAGAGAACCTTTTGTCAACATCAACAAGGCCAGTTATGAACCAGGACTTCTGAACATCTCTCCTATTTTGGAAATGGTTATTGATTGGAAATTGTAAGAATTCTAGAGAAAGGTATATTGTTCTACAACACTTATAAATGGATAATTTAAAACATTCTGTAAAATAATGGAATCAAATGGAAAGTGAAATTAAAAGCCACAATTTCTTTTTTCTTTTTTTCTCAAATGTAGTTTGACTTAGTTTCAGGAAATGTCTTCCGTGTAGCCTACGTAGAAAATACCTCTCTTAAGAGCCAGCAACATATCTCAGTGGACGGAAGTGCCTGCTGAGGCATAGCGCAGCCACTGAGACCTATGGACCATGTACTAAATACATAAAAAAGAAACACCTCTCTTTTAAGATCAATGCATAAAACTAATCCATCATGAAAACATCACTGCAATAAGCAAGTAAAACAAAAGAGAAATGCATAAGTCTATCATGAGGAAACATAGTTATAGTAACTAACATTTTTTTAATATGTATAGACACAACATCAAAAGCACAACTCATTCTACTCTACAGCAGGAAAACAGTCAAAATTTACTTATCTTCCCAAGACA
The DNA here is from genome assembly GCA_002564285.1 of Tympanoctomys barrerae. Lineage (NCBI taxonomy): Eukaryota > Metazoa > Chordata > Mammalia > Rodentia > Octodontidae > Tympanoctomys > Tympanoctomys barrerae. The sequence goes on from NDGN011449751.1 coordinate 7,799, forward strand.
TATAAGGAAGTGTCTGTGGTACTTTACTTGTTTCTTAAATCTAGATCTGTTTTTCATAAAACAGTGCAGTAGATAATTTGCTTCCAAATTTCAGAAAGATATTTTATATTTTAATATTTTCAGGTAAAAACTTCAAATATTTCAGTAACATTTATTAAGTATATAACAATTACAAGAAGGTACATATCAAAATCATAAAGTAACAGATACCAAATTCTTTGATGTTGAGTATACCTGTGAAAGATGGAGAAACAAAGGAAGGATTTCTACTCTTTGGCTTTTGAAGAGACCACAAATGTTTCCTAGTGGGAAGCTTACAGTGGTTGTTACTTTCCCAATCCATTTTCCACACTATATTCAGCATGTTAGAGTTTTTATGAACATTTAAGTGTTAATGGCTTCCAATTTTCTTGCAAATAAAGCCAGAAATCTCTAATGTGGTCTCTAGGTACCCAGTAAGATCCTGTCTTAATTTTCTCTAAATCCTCAATTCCAGGTGACTCCTTTATGCACCACTCTGAGCTCCAGACATAACCGATGTCCTTTCCACTCCTGGACTCATCATACTATTTTCAATCTGCAAAGCCTTTGTACATTTTCTACTTTATGCCTGAAATAGACTCCTCTACTCTCATCACTACCACACGGTCAAGAAGATGAGGATCTAATTGAGGTATCAGCTTCAAGTACTACATAGGGGAATTGTTTGACCTGGAGGACCAGATGGGGTCCTCTTACTATATAATCATGTGTTGTCCTACACCTCTTCATAACACTTACAAAAATTATAAATAAGGGTTTGGAAAGTGATTCAATATATATTCTATGGGGTTGGAAACTCCAAAAAAGAAAAAACATCATAAGCTAAGGAAAATTTACTGTAAGCTGCTAAATGCCCACCTTCAATGCAGTTACTTGTATAGGTCACTGTAATGTCTGGGAAAACCATAGTGGAAGCACAGTGTAGTCATATGTGCTTATAAAAATGGAGCAAGTAAATATTTTAACCAAAATCAGGTAAGAGCTCGCCTCGGTAGCTCTTTGCTGTGACTTCTTATCTCCAATTCTTAGACAGTATATCACTTAAGTAACCAAAACAAGCCATCAGTACAGGGGAGAGGAAGCTGTATTAGAGACACACATAGGCATTGTTTTGTAGAAGTGATTTATAGGGTCGGCGAGATAGCTCAGTAGAATAAGCACTTGCCTGGCAAGCACAAGGTACTGAGTTTAATCCCTGGTACCACAAAAAAGAAAAAGAAAGTTATTTATATAGATTTCTGGAAATTTTATAACAAGAATTATGAACCACAAACAAAAACAAATCATCAAACTTCCTTCAGTGATATTGTGAGGTGATATTTGTGGTAATATCAGAATTTTATCTTTAAAGCAACTTTATTTTCTCATTTCAAATGAACATTAATTTTTTTAATTTCCACTAGGTGTTGCAGAAGAAGTTTTTCAAAATTATATAATCCTTAATCTCTACAAAAGACAGTTTTGCTCCGTCATCTTTTTCAGTGTTGCTTTTTCAAGCACAAATCATCATGCCTGTCAATGATAGACGTGCAATAAATAGTGAATTCAAAGCTAACGGCAGTTATAATCCTTTCATCACAGAAATGTACTGTCATCCTTGATTTTTTTCAATCTGTGTCCTTAAGTTTCGAAGGACTTTTGTTTTCAGAAAACAGACATATTTTAATCTTTATCTAGAGTGGTTGTGTTAAAGTTTTCATTCATTTAATATAATAAAACACAGGGTGGCTTGGCATTTTCATATATGGAAAGTGTTTGTGTCATGTTTCATCTTAATTACTTTATTGATTCATTACTTTTACAAGTAAGTACTTTTTATGATTCTTTTGGGAAAAGATAAAATAACTTTATTTTAAACTGTATAATATTTGTTATACTGCTGTTTGCAGTACTGGTTACTGATTGGGTAAAAAACGAGGAGAGGGATCTAGGCAGATGTCTATAGGCATTCTTAGAGAAAAGCACAAAAAGGAATTCTACAGCATTAGTCAAAACAGTATCTTCACATATAATCACTCAACCTTTACTCTCCTTGGAAGAAGAGGTGTTGCCATTTGCTGCAATGAAATAAAAATTTAGAGAAAAATGATTGAGTATGAAAATCCTCAAATATTCAGTGTCTTCACTTTACAAACTAGAACATTCCTATGCAAGTGATTTACTGCTGAGCTAACAAGTACCAAAAGTTGGATAAAAAACAGATTTTATCATTCAGTTTTGGTGTATTCTGGTGATTCCAAGGCTATACAGCCAGAAGAAAGTTAGATATTTGTTATATATTTTGGATTCAGTTTATTCTCTATAATCTATATTTGCTTTATTCCAGTTGCTTACAGTTAAAGACCAAATTTTACCCTTAAATAATCTTAGTGATGTGCTATAAAGTATGTCTCAGAAAAATCTCTGGTCCCACAGCAGTACTCCTTTTCAAGATAACAAATTTTTAGAAACATTTAAAGACAAGAATATAGAAAGTCAGGGTTCCTCTATGTTTAATATATTTTATAATATTACCAATATGTACAATAAGAAAACATTTTTATATTAATATTATTTCCTTTTTTGTGGCTGGCTCAGCCTACCCTAGAGGTAGGGCTGGCATGTCATATGGTGCCTGGGATTGAATTGCAGTCCCTGCGTTTGCCTAAGCTTGCTTAAGCAGGTGTTTTAGACCACTGAGCTATCTCGCCAACCCCATAATATTATTCTTGTTGGTACATAACTTTTTTGAAAAGACTAAAGCAGCTCTGTTTGTGAGAACATTATTGGTAATCATTTCTTTTTTTGTGTGGGGGACAAATAGTTAATGATACATCGCTCTTCAGGGAATTGTGACAGAGGCCTTTGGAAACTAAGAACACAACCATGCAGCACAGATATGAACTAGTTTCTTACCACAACAACCCTGCACACTATAATCTTTTTCTCTCCAAAATGACCCTGATCTCATACGAAAATAATTGCCACAAGGAAGCCAAAAATCTAGTTTTGTGGCCAAAAGGAAAAACAGCAATCCGTTGGTTGACTGGTAAGAGCAGAGAACCCAGAGCCCTTCGATGTGATGTTTAGCCTTCTTGTTCTTGTTCTTCTTGTCCCTCTTCTTCAGCCTGTCCATGTTAACCCTCAGCAGGTTGAAATATGCCATCTGGAACTTACTCACTTCTGTAGAGCTCCCCACAGTGCTGATCTTCTGTTCCCCATCTGTAGCTCTCAGAAGACATTTGCTACCTTCAGGTTGAATGCCCTCCACAGAGCCCTTCTTTGGGATGGATCTAGTGTGACCATCATATTTTTTCAGGAAAAAGAACATGCTGCCTGATGTCCTGCACTTCTGGAAGAGTCTGGTCAGCTCAGTCAGGAGCTGTTCACTCTCCAGCAGCATCTTGACGATACTGTAATCATTTCAAAGTTAATAAAATCTCAGTTACCTACTTTGTGAGTACTGTTTGTTTTAATTAGAAATGGAAAAGAACACACAACCTACAAAAATGGCATGGGAATAACCCCTACTAATAAGCACCAGATCTTTGTAGAAAAGCATAATCAGATATCCTTACCATCATTATTATATATGCATCTGTAAAATATTAAGTGAAAATTTATATGTTTTACACTGAAAATTCCCTTCTCAAATGGTTGTGTTATTTTCTAGGATCATTAAGAAAATGGACATGACTGAAGTGGTAGCTTTATTTTTTCGTTTTTTTTTTTTTTT
>NDGN011449758.1:0-11443 GCA_002564285.1 Tympanoctomys barrerae
GGGTCTCACTACTAGATCAGACTCGTAGTGATCCGCCTGTTTACAGCCTCCCAAGAGCTGAGAATACAGACGCAGGCCTAGGGATCAAACCCCGGGCCTCTGTGCCTGCTTGCAGGCACTTTAATCTACTGTGCTATCTGGCTGGGCCCCCTCAGAAAAGAAGCTTTTAAAGTCCAATTCTCAGAGGACAGGCTGGCTGGAGGGGCATCTAGGAAGGGAAGGAGCCAACTATTTGGGACCATGCACAAAGGCCATGGCAGAGGTGTGGGCTGACGGCACTGTGGAGGAGAAGGGCCCGAGGCAGCCCTTCTGGCGGTGCTCAGCTGTCACAGGCAGCAAACTTAGCATGTGAGGTTCTGGGTATTTGTCAAACTTATAAATCATAGTGATGGCGTGATTCTTCTTGTCGCAAAAGCTAAAATGCAAAGCCCTCCCCACCTTTGAACTCAAGTCTACCACACCGTTCAGACACCACGTCTACAGTCAATTAATACAGAGCTGGAAGATACCCTCAAGCAGACTTCCGTGAACAGACTTCCCCTCTGACTCACGCCAGGACACTGGGCATGCTCAGATCAGGTCGGGACCGCGATACACCTAAGACAGCACTTTCCTACCACCATAGATAACATGCATCGAACGCCTAAGCTGCGCCAGGTACACGCGCGCCGTAACTCACTGAACCCTTGCAACGTGCCACTGGTGGACACTGCTTAGCAGTTCCCTCTCACAGAGCAAGCTGAAGCAGAGCTGCGAGGGCCTGCACGTGTACAAACGCTGGAGCCGGGCAGTCCCGCATCAGAAGCTGGGGCTCAGGGACAGCTGCACAGACTTCGCATTTCCGTTAAAAATCGAGTTTGAGGCGGTACCTGGTCACATCCGCAGCTCGAGAGCCACGGTGCTTTCTGTGGTACACGGCCCGGCTCTGGAGGCTACGCTTCTCGTGCTGCATTATACTCAATTTGTGCAATTGTGGATGACAACGTAATTGCATGGTTTATAATTTAAAAAGGTACTGAAGGCCTGCAGCCAGTTGTTTACATTTAATTATCAAGACCAACCTCCAAATAATTAGACTTGATAGGAGAACGCTGCAAGGTTGTTGGAAACAAAAACCCAGATTCCAAGATCAATTGCCTTCCCTTCCATCCACTGCAACCAATTAGAGAATATAGTAGGAAAACAACTGGCTGCTGCGGTAGGCAAAACGCTAAAGCAGACAGGGACAGGTCTGAAGCAACCTTAGCAAGTTGTAAAATTTTACTGAGGGTTTTAACTGAAGATTGGGATTAATGGGGTGAAAAGCCGTCTTTATGGAGATGGGCAGGCATTTTAGAGATTTCAGAATTTTCTAATTAATCAATATCTGCGGTGGTATTCCAATGCATGGCTCAAGGAGAAATTTTAGAAAAGTTGAAAAAATCTTGGTATTTATGTGGGGCAATATAGGATTGAGAATAAGACAACTGTGAGAAAATACACAAGGGATGGCCTTCGCCTGTGAAATAATAAATCACGTTAGAAACCTAAAGTCATTAGACAACACTTGATCTCGATGCAGACAAATCAGCAGAAGAGCAGAAGCCTCCGCGGTGTCCTCTGTATTTTTAAGGGTTATAGAAATGGGGCAAGAACATGTTAATCACTGTAATGATTTTAATCCATTCGCTATTTCAATTTTGATCCACCTTAAATTTGTTTTTCCCCTTCAGCATGAGTGTAGAGGACTAATTATATATTTTCCAGCTGAAAGCCAAAACATCATCCCTAAATTTGAAAAATTACCGGAAGAAAAATGTAGCAGAAGTAGAGAATTTTCTTACAACAGAAAAGTAGTTAAAATGAATGACTCCACGGACATGGCCAGGTCTCAAGTAGACAAGATGTATCGAATAAAAAAAGTACAACATACCATTTATGTCAATTACAGTCCACATAAAGTACACTGCTGGGTAACACGGTACTTGCTTCACCATCTAAATCCTAGGCTGATGGACACACAATCAACTGAAGTAAGATGGAACTGGGGCTTCCTGGGATTAAAGAGACTTTAGTTAAAACTGTAATTTTCTGTTTAAACAAACAAAGCCTAAGAGCAAATATGGCAAAATCTGAATGACCATTAAACCCTAGTAGCAGGAATGTGGGTGTTTGCTAGATTATTTTTTTTGTAGTTTCTGTATGTTTTCAGTATTTAAAACAATTCTCAAAACATAAATCTAAAGTTTTTCCATCAATATTGCTATGGACCAACAGAGTATTTTCTCAATTATTTCTAATCTCATTTTTCAAAATGCAGAATATAATCAGTGCAGAAAACCACAGTTATTGATCCCAACTGTGACAGCTAATATACAAAGGGTTATCAAAATATATGGTGAATGTTTAAATTGTAAAAATTACAGAAAAACACATATTGACATTTATCCCCCTCCTGTTACCAAAATGTTTATTCCACCTTTCTTGGGAGCAGGGGAGTGGGATCAAATTAATGACCTTGTGCTTGCTGGGCAGGCGCTTACACTCCTGAACTATCTTTGCTGTCCCTCTTGTCACTTTCTCAAGCAGTTCTGGATGTCCTCTTTTGTGACTGTCTTGTTGGGGAGTGACACAAAATATAGTGAAAGGCATGGCCACAGGCCACAGAACAGAAAGGCAGGCTTATAAAAACACTTATGGTATGCCTGTCCACTTACTCACTAGATCTGGCACTGGGATTGCTGGATCTTCCCCAAATCAAAAAAGCTATGAAAGGTAAATGTTTTCAGTTAGTTCAGGACATTGAGGCTGACAGGACAGTGTAACTAAAGGTGCAAAAGAGGACTCCCAGAGCTGCCTCAGATGGCAGCAAGAACAATCAGATAAGTGTGCTTGGGACAAGGGGCACTATTTTGAGGGAAATTAAAAGCAATGTGTCTTTTACTATAGTACATTTTCTAAAAATTTAAATATTCACTATGTATTTCAATCACACGTCATCTGTAACACTAACTATAGTGCTTAGTTTAGTGAAACACCAGTCCAGATGTTGCCAGGCAGCTATATCTTAGATAAGACTGCATTCAGATCAGTGACTCTCAGTAAAGCAGGTCACCCTCCTTCATGTGGGTGGACCTTAACTGCATAGCTGAAAGGCCTTAACAGAAAAGATTGGAGCCAGGAAGATGGCTCAGTAGAATAAGTACTTCCCTGGCAAGTGCAAGGGCCTGAGTTCAATCCCTGGTTCTGCCAAGAAAAAAAAAAAAAAAAAAGATTACGATTTCACAAAGGAGACAGAATCATCCTCCAGAGGGATCCTAATCACCCTGGCTAAGTCTCCAGCCTCTTTGAGTTGCCTTGTGGGATTGAGATAAAAGGAGCCAGGGAGATGGCTCAATGCAATAAGTGTTTCCCTGGCAAGTGCAAGGGAATACTTGTACTTTTGGAGACACCAGATCTCACAGTCATGTAAAGTAATTTAATTCAATCTCAATCTCAATCTCAATCTCAATCTCAATCTCAGCCTCAGCTTCTCTCTCTCTCTCTTTCTCTCTCTCTCACATACACATACCAAATACACATATAATACAAATATATGGGATAGATATGGGCATATAGAGGTCCTAATGGACATACACATATACACATATGTACACATACCCTCTCAGGTCAGTTTCTCTAGAAAACCCTAACATATCAACATCACAACTTTGGTCCACAACTTTTATAACACTGACAAGGGTAGAAAAGCACGTTTTGGTGAGTAAAGGTCAATGAGATGCCAGATCACACCGACTCACTGAGATTTAATGCATCTTGTGTTTGTGATCCATAAAAATATATCTCCTGAGAAGTGAAAGGTCTTCGGCGAGGCAGCTCATTGTTGGATGTGTGCTTTTTCCTCATGGAGGTTTCCCTGCCTGCTTGTGATTACTTGTTGGCCAGCTGCCTCAGGGGAATGAAGAAGAACTGGAGGAATGAGGACTGTCTCTCCCATACCTGGGATGTTTCCTCAGGGAAATTCTCCATGCTTGCTTCACCAAAACCCCCACCCGCCTGAGAACACGGTCTGTCTACAGACTTCTTAGCCCGGGCACTGTTTTTCACTCACGTTACTAACAATGTCAAGCAGGTTGGCTGTGTATGGTAGAAAACAACTTGTTCAACACACCTCCTTGCCTGGATACAGGTGACCCCCAAAATAAGTTGGTGTCCCTTTGTCCAGTGCGGACCCCTTACTGATTTTAAAGTCACTTTAACTTTATGCATTTATATTAATTTTTAGTTTTTACTTGGCTCTTGCAAACCAAGAATGTTTATGTGAGAAATAAGGATAGAGTTATTGAAGAAGTCATTCAAGATGGCAACAATATATGTCATAAAATTTTTTTGAGTTGATTATCATGTCCTACATAATTAGAAGTAAATTCAAGATATTTCCTCTGGATCCAAAGGGACTCCATGTTTAAGTGGTCCTCCACTGCCCAAATGATAGCTACAAGGTTTTGGATAAAAATTGATTAGATAAATATAAATGCTGTATTGTACATGAAAGAATCTAATCATTAAGTCAAATGTTCTATTAAGACTTTGCTTTTCTTTTTTGGTACTGGGGATCAAACTCATAACCTTGCACTTGCCAGGCAGGCACTTATGTCACTAAGCTATCTCCCCAGCCCTCTATTAAGATACTGAAATATACTACATTTAAGAGATTTACCTTAAGGTCTCAATACAGCAGTACATAAAAGTATTTATATAAATACTATATACATAAATATTATGTAAACACTATATAAATTAATAATAATTGAGAATTTCTGGTTTCCTTCCACTTCTAGATCTCATACTTAGGAGAACCTTTATTTGGTTCTTCAGGATCCGCATTTTTACACCTAGTCCTGTGATTACAGCTTCTTTTTAAGTTTCCCAGAAAAATCCTTTTCACTTTAACCTAAGCTATTCAAATAAAGTTTTTTTAAAAACTTGTTTCATCTCAGAATGATCTTTAAAAGTCTTGTTTACAAAGAAATCTAACACTTCTTACTGTGAGGTCAGAGGTGCTGCGACATTACTAGGGTTTTTTAGCTACCTCCTCCTTCCCTTTTAAAATCTGATTTCCTTAGATGACCTCCATGAGCATCCCCAGAAGCACTGACTGAGGTCACTCCAGGCAAATGCGAGCTCCCTGAGTAAGACTTTGATGTCAAAATAAAGTATGTGCAAGCCCTTCCCACAGGGTGAGAACTTGTAGACTTAGATATAAAGCAATTCTCTCATTTCTGCTGTTAATTTTTTAATTTCTTTGGTACCAAGGACAAAACCCAGTGCTTTTGCACTGAGCCACATCCTTAGCTTATGATTATTATGTATTCAGCACAGAGTCTATAGGGTCTTACTCCATAGATCAGGCTTATAGTGATTCTCCTGGTTTAAGCCTCTCAAGTGTATTATTTTGTTTCTGATACAGGGTCCTGCTAAGTTTTTCCAGGCTCTGCTGGAACTTGGCATCCTCCTGCCTTAGCCTTCCAGAGTTGTGGGACCGTAGCTTCTGTCAGTACACCTAGCTTCTAATGGTAACTGTTTTGCTGGTGAGTACCCTACCTTCTTCATGGGCATATATAGTAAGAGGCGTAACTTCCATTTCCCGCATTTCTTGTCACCTGCCTTGTTTCTTCAACAAGCAGCCAAGGCAAGATGGCACAAAATCCTATGTGGACTTTTTCAGGCTAGATCTGGGGGACTCCAGAAGGATCCAAAATGTTGGTTATAGAGGATCTGGAAAAAGGTACTCTTTTACAGGGCAGATGGCTACTGCCACTTGAGCTGGCAAGGAAGCCTTTTTTGTGGAATGGTATGATGCCTTTGAGGTTGACAGGAGAATATCTGCTGAGGGCAGGTTGCGTGGCAGCTGTAGGGCCACAAACCAGCAACATAAGCCACAGAAAATTACACATAAAGGAAATGGAGCTTTCTAGAATGTTCTGAAGAAGGGCCTTAATACCTTGGGGAGCTCACTGGAGCCCAACCTACTGCCTATGTCACTGACTAAAGTGGAAAGGGATAACGGAGCCTTTGCAAACTGTAAATATGCTCAAGGCAGCCAACAAATTTCTGTTTAAAGAGGGAAGAAAGGATTGGTAATGACAAACATACATCCTTAGGGAGAGTGAATCACAAAGGAGAGGAACCCTACACGGTAAGATGAGGAGCGCCGCTATTATGGCTTGTGTGGAAACGCAGGTGGAGGATGAGGTCTCCAGTGCAGATATCATGGGAGACGGTGTTGCTCGCAAGAGTTTGGGTCATGGAGATGGACGCCTCGTGAGTGGATTAATGCCTTTCCAAAGGGAGCTTGTGTTGTAGTAACTGTGACTGCTCACCATAAGGATAGGTTGTTCTAAAGCAAGCCCACCTCATGTTTTCTCCTACCCATGCTCACTTGCCTGTCTATTTTCCCAAAGTGCCATAAGGCCCTTACTCAACGATCTTGGTCTTCACAGTCTCCAGAACTATAGCTCAAATAAACCTTTGATCTTTATAAATTACCCAGTCTTGGGCATTCTGTTATAGCAATAGAAAATGGACTGAGACAGTTAGAGACAGAAATGGTTCCATCACGGCAACTGACCAATCCGATTCCCACAGTAGACATAAATAGATTATTTCCTAAAGCAACATATAGATCAAAACACTTGGAAGTTTGAAAGTTCTAGCATGAAAGACCGAAATCTGTTTCATTCTCCTGGGGATTTTCTCCATTAATAAAACCAATCAACACAAACCTCATGTCAAGAATGAAGAAACTGACTCATATACCTTAATAGTTGGCCCCAAAGTGACAAAAAGACAACAGGAAAGGAAGAACAGCCAAGCCCAAGAGCTATATATTAATGCTTATGTGCAGGCATAGTATCGAGTGCTCTGTGTTTAGTGCTTTATTTTATCCTTACCACGAACCTTTTAAAAATGTTACTTATTTATTTATTTTATGTATTTAGTACAGGGTCTACAGGGTCTTACTAGTCTCACTATGTAGTTCTGACTCATAGTGGTCCGCCCGCTTACAGCCTCCCAAGTGCTGAGATTACCATGCCCAGTCTCAATCTCCATCTCAGCCTGCCCCAGTGGCGGGGCCAGCATGGCATGCAGGGGATCGAACCTCCAGCCCCTGCATTTGCCTAAGCAGGCACTTTAATCCACTGAGCTATTTGGCCAGCCCATGACCACGAACGTGTGAGAGCAAAATTCCTACTTACACTTTACAGGTGAGAAAACCAAGACAGGGATTCTAATTTCCCTCCAAGTCATGGGGAACAGTTGGGCTTGGAACATCGTTTCTTCACTGACATTATTTATGGAGTTAGAGCGGAGTACAGGACATATGGTCATACCCTACTTGTGTATGTCACAATGCTGCTGAGCCTGGGGTCCATATCTATAAAAATAAAAATAAAAATAAAACGATGAACTGAGCCACCCGAGCATAAGATCCTGTAGCTAAAGGCCAGCACAAAGCCTGGTAAATGACAGGTACTCAGTAAAGACCACAGATCTTCTTACCTCTTCCTGATCTTGCAGAATCTAAGGCTCCCAGGTGTGGGTGGGACTTCATCAGGACTCACATTCATCACATGGGAAAGACGGGAGCACACATGGCGTGGAACACTAACTACAAGCATTTATCTTATTGTAAGGAGAGCTAAGCTTGCTCTCTGACAGTCTAATTTGCTTTATTTTTCTTCATTTAGGAAGGGTTTCTTCCCATCCTTCAAGCCATGAATGTGGTAGAGCCAGTGGTTTTTGGTTTGTAGCGAGTATTTTAAACTCTGGTGCTTGTGCTCAGAGGACCCACGACAATCATCATTACAAGCATGGCCCTGATTTCCACGTGGCAGCAGATGCCCCAGAGAAAGGCACAGCCCGCAGCCCAGGCCTGGCCTGCAGGAGGCCACATCTCCTGCGGATGAGCGCAGCGCCTCTGGCTCCCATAAGCAGAGTCTGTAACTAACTCGCCCAACCCAACCCCAGCACCTCACACCCCCACATAAAATGTTGCTCCAAGTTTTAAGTTGGTGTCGAGGCACGTCCAAGAGCGGCTGTGGGTTGGCCTGAATGTTCCCGCAGCTGTCTCCATGTGGGGCTAACACTGGAGCTCGGGTTGGAATCCACCGTCTGCATCCCATTAGGCCCTTTTATGAGCTCAAAGCATGACTGTCTGGTTTGCATTTGCAGCACAGAGGAAAGCAATAAGGGGCAGCAGAGGGGCTTCCTAAAGGACACTTGGTGGAGCTCAACTGCACCAGAATGCAACCAGGAGATAACCATGCAGCGTGAATGGGAGAAGAAAGGGAAAGGACCATGAGAGGAGAGTCTGAACGCCCACTTCTGCTATCGCCCGTACCATCTACGAGATGTGCTCCAGGCAGTGCTTGGAACCTCTCAGCCTTGGCTGGCTTCATCTTAAAAGAATGAAACTGGACTAGATACACTCCCAGGTTTCTTCTAGCTTGAAGCTTCTAGTATTTCAGACCCTTTAGAAAGCCCTAACTGAACAAGCATGAAGGCTAATAATGAGCACAGTGTGAACCTTCTACCTGGCACCTGGCAGTTGTTCACTGCATGAAGGAATGAACCCACACAGACAGGGATGCAAGTGAAGCTTCTGGAGGTTCATTCACCGCCATCATGGATACACGATGCCCACATGCATACAGGAGCACCGATGCTCCTGAGCACACGTTACCTCAGCGGTTACAAACTGTTATGACCTCCATGTCAGTGACTAGACATGGCAGGGAAACGGCCGAAGAGTCCTCCTCATCCCAACAGCGACTAGGAGTCTGACAGAAAAGACAGAATAGATGCAACCCTGAGGCATGATCTATGTCCAAGCAGCACCTACAGGGCCAGGCTTGATAATTAACCTATAAATGAGAAAAAGATGGCCAAGAGCTCTGTCCATCAGGGTCCTTCCGGAATCCCAAGGCGGACTTGGAGCCCAAGAGCTCTAGGCAGAAAGCAGCCTCTGGACCAGAAAGCAGCAGCCTTACAGAACTGTGTAGGAGCCAAGGCAGTGAGCTGCTCACGAAGAGTTCAAACGAATCAGTCATGGTCAGAGCCTGTGCAAGGTGGGGAGGACGGTGGGCGTGCATGTGCATCGGGGGTAGACACTACCTCAACACTCTCCTCTCGCCTTCTGATTCTCAGCCAGTGCCTCCCATTAGTTGAAGCCAACAAGGAACAGAAGGAAAGGGAACCTGGTGCCACAAGGCCTAGAAGTGATCCGCCTGGCACAGAGGAAGGCAGAGAATGAAGTGGGAGATGGGGAACAAAGACCCACACGTACACACACTTTTGAGGTGTAGTGGGGACCAACATATTTTTGACTTTTTTTTTTTTCCTGCGATACCAGGGATTGAACTCAGGACCTTGTGCTTCCCAGGCAAGCACTTATTCCACCGAGCTATCTTCCCGGTCCTCGACTTCTCAAAAGTGGTTACTTATTATGTAAAAGGGCTCTGCCATTCAATTAATCTAAATGGAAAAATTAGGGCCTTCTAGCCTATCTTAGATATTTATAAAAGTGGGAACAAGAATGTTTCTGTTGCATAAGGCACAGTGTATTTGTTTACAAAGGGCCAAGGAGTGAAACTGCTAAGACAGTCTAAGCAGACCAAATTTTCTCCTAAGTTTTCTTTTACCGGTACAAGCCCATTTTCCAAACATAAAACAAACTCCCAAGTTTGCACACTAATGCATTTTTCCATATCAGTTGGCAATTAAAACAAGAATCTCAAAGGTTAGCCAAAAGTCTGAAATAACAAATGAAAGAGGCAGATATATTATCTCTTGATTCAAAAGTGTAATAAGACAAGCTACGAGAAACCACCTGGAGGGCGGCACTTGGCAGGCCACAGCTCAGGGATCTGCATTTCAAACAGCCGCTCTTTGCCAACTAACAGTTAACCTTTAATAGGGACCCCTGGAAAAGTTCCAAAAATATTAGTGTCTCCAAAATGCCATTTGTTTTTGTGCAGAGTTCCATTGATGGCAACGCAAATGTGGAGCTTGGATGAAGATTAGGAGCTCTCCTAATATGGCGGAGAAGAAAAGGGAGGAAGAAAAGCCTTCTGGCCCCCTCTTGGCTAGAGATTACATGTGTGAGGTTTTCAGGACAAGCTCAGATTCAGGTATTCTAGTGCATAGTACTTATAAATCCAATCCTGGAGGAAGAGTTGTACAATTTATGGCCCTTCAGCTCTGTGGGGAATACACTCAATAAAACTAATGAGTCTCTAATAACATGAAAAATTCTGTTGTTTATTCATTCACGATAATGCTTGAATCCCTATTGCGTACTGCAGATGGTGTAAGGTGGTTAGGATACCATGATGGATTATGCAGCGTAATCATGTTGTGCAGTATGGAATGGGCTCTGGAACCACTGTCAGACCGCTGACATTTGAATCTCTGCTTTTTCACTGAAAAGCTGGACAGCCCTGAGCAACTTCCCTAAATATCGTGTGCTTCTGTGGCCTCCTTCATGAATCAGGGATAAGGACAACTCCTTCACAGGATCCCTGTAGAATAAGCTCACAGACTTGATGCTTATAACTCAGAGGTAGTAAGTGTTCCATCAATCTTGGCTATATGACAACGTGAAGTACTGTCTTTAACATTCTGCTTTAGTAAGAGACAGACATACAAACAGGAAAACCATGGCAGAATGCTAAGTGCCGTTAAGGGCTTTCCTACAGGCTAACGTTGTACCAGGCAGGAATGGAACAGTTCAGACGGGCCTTTCATTCATAAAAATAAGAAGTACGTCACTGTTGCTTGGGTCAAACCGGAAGACAAAGGATCTGCACAACACTTTCTCCTGTATTCTGGTCTTCCTGACACTGCTGAGCACTTCCGAAGTGTCTTTCATCTTCAAAGCTCCCCAAAGGCTTGAGGGCACAGAGACAAAGGGTGGAAGAGAGAGGAACAACACCGAGTGTGCAGGGAGCGGCCAGTCACAGCTAGTATTTGTCTCCTCAGACTGCAGAACCTGCAGTGTCTTCACTGCCGTGGTGTAAAACTAGAACAGTTTTTACTTCTGTGACAGCCCAGAATGCGCTTGCACTGGGATCAGCCAGCAATCTCTAAAGCAGAACCTCTCTCTCTCCCTCCCTCCCTCCCATGACTCAGTAGATATCCCTACCTTTGAAGTTGGGAGAATAAAATTACTTTCATCTGCCTAAAAAGCAGCCCTGTGGAGAAGAATCCTACTTGGAATCAGAATCAGAATCAAATGAGAGTTCAGGCTGTGCAAATCTGAGTGAGCTCATGGTCTTAACTCTTTTTTTGGAGATACAGGAAGGTGATGCATAAATCAGTCTCCACCTGTATCACTTTGGCAGCACATGATACCTAAGCCTGAGTCAAAAGGGTTTCAACAAGGAGGAAATTAAGCCTCTCA
>NDGN011449772.1:0-22342 GCA_002564285.1 Tympanoctomys barrerae
TTGCTAAGCTTGTTCTAAGTAGGTGCTTTAGACCACTGAGCCATCTCACCAGCCCCCGATGCTGTTAGTTTGGAAAGCTATCTGAACCACATGCTTTGGCTCTGCCAACCAGAACATTTCCCTTCTCTCCTTTTGAGCTGTTCCTGAAGAACCCACCCTGGAAATGCATTCTTTGCCATCACTGCTTGACATAGTGAGTGATGGAGATGAATCTGCGGCAGTATCTCCTTCCTGAAAACAAAGTAGCTTTTAAAAAGGGCTGTTAAACTGCTGTCTTGTGTTTGATTATTCTGTCCCCAGTAAAGTCCTTTATTTTTTACTACTAAATGGTCACTTTTATGAATGACGTTATTTTAGTCAAATGACTGTTTCAAGAAACAATAGGTCAAAATCAAGAAAACTATAGATCAGGGCTAGAACTGTGGAGAAAATTACCTCAAATAACAGACCCTATCCTGTTCTATCAAAGAAAGAGTTCTACAGAAAATTGTGTCAGATATTATAGAGAATTTAAAGAAAATCTCTTATAGACATGGTTTTAATTTATTGTAATGAAATAGTAATGCATAGATTTATGCCATTGAATAAAACATTTTTATGTCTATACATAATTTCAAATTACATATGAAAAATACAGTAACTCAACTGAATGCATTTTTAACATGTGATCAATTGTGTTGCATTTCCTGGCTGTTAAAATTGTGTTTTATAGCATCAATAACAAATGTAATAAAATGTATTTCCTTATTAGTCCCCTCAACTATTTTTTTAAGAAAAGCAATAACCTAAAATTGTTATCTGCGACATAACTTTTTTTTAAAAAATGGCTTAATTGTTCTTCTATTGTGTAATAAAGAGAACAGACAGTATTGACAAAATTAATCCCCCCTAAAAGAAACTCATACAGTTTTACTGTTTTATTTTCTTGTATGACAGCAAAGGTACATCAATAGGCAACTGAAAAACAGTCCCAGAAAAAAAGGAATTACTGTTATTTATAAAGTGTCAGAATCAGTGAAATATAAACTGTTTGATTTATTGCTTTGAAGATATTTAAATCTTCTCTCTTTTATTTCAAAATAATTAATTGTTTTCAGAATTTTATTTACCTAAATAGGAATTATTTAAAACTTATACTCTGCAAAGCCAGGGTTGAGCTTTTCCGTGTTCTTTCTTCTCCAACATGAATTATTCTTCCCTTTATATAGATGCATGGGGTCTTCTAGCTCATGTTCCTCCAATTCCACTCTTCTCCCTGTGCTGTTCTCTCAGGAAGCTGCGTGTGTAAGGCAGGGGAGATAGCTCAGCAGTCTCAGTGCTTTCCTGGCAAGTACAAGGACCCGGATTTGATCCCCAGTGCCACATACTGTGCGGGGCACCTGTATGAAATAAATAAATAAATACAAGATAAAAAAAATTGCATGTGGAATGTTAACTTCCTATGAAATAAGGGTGGTCATTCAATTATATAACTTACAGAGAGGTTTAGAAATTTCTTTCTCCTGACAAATTGAGTAATGGATGTTTTTAGATTGATAATAACAATATTTATTAAATTCCATTTAATGCACTCCACCAGCCTACTCTATCCAACCTAAGATTGTACTATGATGTCTTCTAATGGAATACATGGTTTTGATGGCATTGAAGTAGGTGTAAAAATGCAGTGATTAATCTTCTTTATTCAAAACATTCAGGGAATAAAAATATCAATGTACATGACAAGAGACAGCATTAAATACTTTTCTATTACAAATCACTACATTTCAAATTTATACATTTCCTGAAAGAAAATAAAGCTGCCGCTAAAATGTGCCAAGATTGAATTGAATTGATCTTTTCTGGCATATATTTCTAGTACTCGAGGATTCACTTTCATCAAAATCATCAGCAAGATGTTTTCTGTATCCAGTGGGCTACACACTGGACATCCTAGCTTTGTGGCATGGGAAATCTACAAAGAGAAAAATATTACACACAAAAGAAAAAACATAACAGTACATGACGATGCATACTTAAAGATCAAGATAACACACGTGACATAGACTACGTTTCAATCCCCATTCACTGAAGCACAGTGTTGCTTTTACTTTCATGTGCTGTGTTCTATATGCAGGTTCGTGCCTAAAGAATTGCCTTTGATTGGTGCATAGTTTTTTATCACTGAGTTGTAGAGGACATTATTTTCATGTGCTTACTAGGAATGACTAACCCACTCACTTCTGGGAGCAAATATTTTCTAGATATCCTGGTTTCTCAGAAACCCATGGACGAGCCTGGCAATTGACATCTTTAAATTACTGATGACCTTCAGTACTAATCCTTTCACCTTTTGAAGACATGTCTGCACGGCCATACTAATCAGGCCTTTTTTGCTCATCATAATCCCATTAACAAATTGAAAGACAGAACAAGTTTTTTTTTAGCCAATCCCTTTGACAGGAAGTAGTGCAAAGGGGTTATAATTATGGATTATGCCTTTTATTATACGTTGGAGCAAGCACATATTAGCCTAATTAAAAACACAGTGTGAATATTCAACTGCATTGAGCTGAAAATGTTTAAGGACTGTCTGTAACAGCTGAAAATATATTTCCGTTTCATCGAAAAGCTCTTGTCAAGTTGTATGGAAAAGTGAGTTCAAGAATTGAGGATTGAACACTTTTGTGCTAAAGGATTTACAGAGACCTCATCATGTAAACACTTGCTAATCTAGGACTGAGACAGACAAAGCATACCTCAATGAACCATAGGATTGCAAGGGAGCCTTTGCTGAGGCTGACAAATGTAAAGAAGTCAGATATTCAGCTTCACTAAATCTCTTGCACTGGCTTAGATTACCTTTTGAGGGACCTATGAATGAACAGAAATTGACCTCAGGTCTGTGCAGAAAATATTACTTCAATACCATAAGAGGCTACCTTATTGTCAATTTCAGAGATATTAGGTGGGAATCACAGAACTGCAGAGCTGGACTGTCAAGTACAGGCAACATTATCCAGCTGTTTGAAATTAAATAGGAGGTCCAGTAGGGGGGAAAGTGACATGGCTAAAATCATGAGATAGTGCTAGAACAGACCAGTCACAGATATTTGGGTAGGTTATTTATTGCATGACTACAAGAGGCACTAATCAGGAGAATTATGATGAACTGCCTGCAGAGCCCCTTGCAATAGTACCAAATACTTCAATGGTTCATTGTCCATTTCAACCCCTTCTTAAGCTACCTCTTTCTACTACTAGTTCTTTTTCAATTGTTTTTTTCTTTTTTTAATCAGGATACTCTTCTGTCTCCAGGTGTACTGTTTCATCTATTTTTGTTGACATATACACTGTATTCTCTACATTTTGTGAAAGATACTCATCATTAGGCACAATGATTATATGAAATGTGTCATGTGTTATTGACCTCTAGTGATACCTGCTATTTCCTATTTAATCTACACGGTGAATACCCAATTAGGAAATGCAGCATTGGACTTAACTTTGGTGAACTGATGTGTGCACGTCCATCAGCATAGCTCATATCAAAATTAAAGCTAAATGCCAATGTGATACATCTTGTATCCTGATAACCCCCCAAAGTCTGACATCATTTGTCCTAAGAGAAGATAACCTGGTAAGAGATGGGGGACAGACAGAGCTTTGATCATCTTTTGTTGTTTTCTTTGCTACCTTCTGCCAACCATGAACTGTTCGATTCTGCACTGCCTGAATGCTATACCACCATGCCTTAGAGCCAGCCAATTATGGACTGAAACCTGTACAAACTTGGAGTCAAATACATCTTCCCTCTTTTAACTTTGTGTGGCTAGTATTTTGTCTCAGCAAAGAGAAAGGTAACTGAGACACACTAAAAGGAATTCTAGCCTGCCAGTGTAGAATACTGACCAAGATTTCAATGAATGTGCTACTTGCTGGGATACACATGTACAAAACAGGGATCCTAGGTCTGAGTCACAGTGTCAAAATCCAGATGAATCATCTACCGAGACATACATCATTTACTTGTGCTCTACTCCTCTATTCTAAGCTATCAGTCTTTTCCATCTGGGTAACATGCATAGCTACCACTTTGATCACCTACTTCCACACTTTCCTTCCTTTGCCTTATTTTCTACAATGCAGCCATAAAGTATTGCCAAGATATAAACCTAATTATGTCTGCTGTCCTCTTGTCTCCTGCTTAGCGCTGCTGAAATGGAGACTACTCCCTCACTGGGACTCTCTAGGTCCAGGCACCTCTCTCGATTTTCTTCCCCTTGTCCCATCTACTTGAGCACCCTTAGCCATCTTCTTCTTCCACTTAAGTAAAAAGATAATTCTGAACTTAATTTTGAATCAGGTATCCCCCCTATGTAAATGATTTTCCTCTTGTTTTTGGAATAATCCACCTTCTTCTTCACCTTGCAAGCCTCAACTTCACTGTCTTTCCATCAAGGATCCTCTTGGTTTCCAACTCACCACAACCCCTGTGGGCCGGGTACCTTTGGTCTTCTCAGATTATTCATCATTTTAATTAAATATTTTTAGCTATTTAAACATGTATCTTTTCCCCTAGTCTTTTATTTTTATCACTATGTTCCCAGCATAGAGGAAAGTGCCTAAGACAAAAGTATAGTAGCTACATAGAAAGTGTGAACGTAAGGGTGTCCAGGCACACCCAGTGTTAGCTCCACCAGTTGATGAACCTAAACTACAAAGGCCGTCTTGCCTTCCAGCAGTCTGTTGTGTCTTCCTGGAGCAGTCATCTTTCTGGTTCATCTTGACTTGTTTAGTCTTTGACTCTTGTGAAAAACCACTTCATGGTGCTTGCTACTCCTCAATTTATTTTCTCTGTTTGAATCCTCCGTTTTCATGGGGAACAGTTTCACAACAATTTTACATTTAATTATTCAAAATTTTGAACATTTTTCTTTCCTGTACTTAAATTAAAGAGCTTAAAATGCATTTTTTAAAGAGTAGTATATATTTATTAGGAGAAATAAAGCTCTTGTCCTAGAGAGGGACAGAAGGGGGGCCTAAGCAAGTTGTCCCCTAACATCCATATTTTGATTGCCAATATCCTAGGTACATAGGGTGAGACTTGATAATATTTCAGGCTATAAGACACATGTGAAATGGATGAAAGGATGAACAGTAAGAAGGGTTTCTGCTTTCGTTATTTGATGGCATTACGGTGTTAACTATGAAAAGAGTTGTCACTACATATATAGTGGTCTTGAGTGTGTGTGTGTGTGTGTGTGTGTGTACAGAAAAATTAAGGCACATCAGAACTTGCTCGTATTATTTACTGTCTTACCCCCCAAAACTTTTTATGTACATTTTCAAAGCACAATCATATTTTCTTCCTTAATTTACATTGTGTTCACTACGAGGCTTTCAGGGTTCTATGGAAAGGGTTACTTCTTTTTGCTCAGCCAGACTTTTTGCACTCAGTTATCAATGAAATTACATCCTTTATCTTCTAAGTCCAAGGAGATACATAGTTTACATGCAGCTAGACCTCGAAACATTCTGATAGCCTCTGCAAGACCAATAAGCAGAATGAAAGCTGTCGCTAAGCATATGAATGATTTTATTTATACATGACCCAAACAACAACAATAACAACAACAAAACCCAAAAAACAAAACAAAACAAAAAAGCCCTAAGAAAAGCCATCTGGCTTGGATGCTAAAAGAAAAGTGCCTCAGGATATCACTATAAACCCTCCCTTAGAATTCTTTTCCACAGGCCAAATGACCCACTTCTTCCAGGATTTCTTTATAGATTTTTATTCTAAAATATATTTTCTGGCTACTTTTCTAAGTGTTAGTAATAAGAATTCTTTCCAAGTCACAGGTATTTTTTTTTACCTCATTGAAAGGGAAAACACATACCATCATGGACTATCAGAATTTTAAGAGTGTGTGAAAAGGATGTAATGCATAATCCCTTCAAAGAGGAGAAAGCTGTGGCCCAGAATGTCTCACTTGAACAAGACCCACCTCCAGCAATGTAATGCGTGTCCTGCGGGGTCTTAGGTATATGAATAGTGGTGCACCTAAGCCTGTATAGCTGCTGAATGGATGGAATAATCATCCAAGTTCTTTGGATTCTTTATTAGTGATGACTAAATTATTTCTAATGGTATCCATATTATTCCTCAGTAACAATTGTCTGATAGTTGCTAACAATATAAGAATTTGCCTCTACTTCTATTAGACAGTATTCTTCTAACATGTTTATCTTTCCTTATGTGTGCTGAGAACATGATGAGCTCATGCAGTTTTTATTATTATTATTATTATTATTATTATTATTATTAATTGCTTTCTCTGTATTTAGGACTGAGTTTACAGAGTCTACAAGTTCTCACTACATAGATCAGACTAGTAATGATTCTTCTGTGTTCAGGCTCTCAAGTGCTGGATTTACAGGTGCACAATAAAGCCCAGTCTTACTCTAGGCGTGGCCAGCATGGCATGCTGGGATTGAAAATCTGCTGCTGCTTCTGCCTAAGCAGGTGCATTAGTCCTCTGAGCTATCAGTCCATCACTCATACAGTTTTTAAAATGGAAAGTTTTAGGATATTCAATTTGGGGTATTGAAATGTCCACAGATATTTCAGTATACTCAGATTTGTTATTATCATTTTTGAATGATATTTAAATCTAGAAACTAAGAACTGTAAAATATTCCAAGCCTGATACTCTACACAAAGCACTAATATAGTCTTTCCAAACAAGAAAGAGTGTTCCAGTGAGAAAGTTCTGCAAGTCAGCTTCCGAGACAAACATGGGATACCCAGACTTGGAGTTTCTCCCGTATTTTCCAGGATTTTCTCCTCAAGGCTCACCATTAACAAGATAGGTTGTGCATTGATGATTTTAACAATAATAATAGAAATGAATTATTTTATGATTCCAAATTCTTGATACTGGGTTAAATGATTTGTAGCATTATTATGGTTTCATGATTATATGAGAGCAGAAGTAAATATAATGGTTACCTTCTAGAAATATTCTGCGCTATCATCTCAGCATATTATGCAATAATTATAACACTAACAGAATTAAAACATTCTAACTATAGAATTTTAAATTTCCTTTAATTGTTATTTTAGGAAAGTCACACACATGTAAAACACATAAAAAATGTAGAATTTACGCAAACTAAAAGCACAGTGAAATACCACTACATATCTATTAAATTCACCAGGCATAGTAGCCCAAACCAAGATCACAGTATTTGGGAGCCCATAGCAGGGTGATCATTGAGAGTTCAAGGGCAACCTAGGCGACTAGGGAACCCCAAGTCCAACCTGTGCATAGTGAGACCCTGTTTCAATTACAAACAGGTATACAAATGGCAACCTATAAAGAGCTGAGCATTAATTTTTGCTAAGAATGCAGAGGAACTGTAATATTCCTGAATGACTGAGAGGAAATGAAATAGTTCAATTACTTGGAGAGTATTTTAACAGTTCCTTACAACTGAAGCACATGAGGGGTTGGGGAGTTAGCTAAGTAGAATAAGTTCTTGCCTGGCAAAAGCAGGATTCTGAGTTCCATCCTCAGCACCACCAAAAAAAAAAAAAGAAAAAAAGAAAAAGAAAAAAAAAGAAAGAAAGAAAGACAGCCAGGCACAGGGGCACATGCCTGTAATCCCAACACACCAGAGACTGAGGCAGGAGCATCCATACAAACTAATACATGGTTACAGAAAGCAGATAGTTCATTAGCTGGAAAGGTAGGGTATGAGGAGAGGCAGACGGGGTTATAAACAGTGAAGAGGCACATAGAACAATGTGATGTGAAGAATATATTCATTATTTTAATCTTGATAAAGGTTTCATATATGAATACATATGCAACTATATACTTTAAATATTGTGTTACGTTCCAATAATTCTGCTGAAACAAATTACAAAATTTCACAGTGGTATATTTAGTATTTTTTTAAAGAATTCACTCAATCAACCAGGTTTAGAATTTAAAAAAATGAAAATGTAAAATAATGCTATCAAACCAAAATAAAAAGTGTTAGATAATAGTATAAATTAAACAATTATAAAATTCTGAAAATTAAAGTTGAAGAAACTAGGAAAAGTATCTTTGTACACCGACAAAAAATAAAACCTCCATTGTGTAGAACAATAGCTATCCCAAAAATAAGTAGATACAAATTTAAGGGTCACTCCAAAAGAAAGCATAGAATTAATAGATTAAACCACTCTCGAAGACAAAAAATATCAAATTCTGTGAAAATAATTTTAGAAATTTTGATAATTAAAATAATGTTCTGGGAAAATGAAAATAAGAAAAGTGACAATAAAAGGTGATTTCAGAAAAGAAATACATGTCAACCATGAATAATGTTTAAAACTTTTGATAGAGTATTTTTAATTAGATCCAGCTTTCATTGCTGATTTATTTCACACCTTTACAAAGTATTTATTTCCTCTTAAATGTACACTGCATGCAAGTACGTTTCAACACCAGTATAATTTATACAAGATGAAATTTGCCAGAAGCAAATAGACGCATCAGTCTAAGAGTATCTACACTTTTGAAAGGAGTCAAAGAAAAGGTCAATTGCAAAAGATGAAATAATAAATATTCATATTGACAATACTATATACAATCATTTCCTAATCATGAAATTAATAAATAGTAAAAATAATGATCATGTTTTGTGCATTGTTTCACAAGTTTTGTGTTGCATTTTGACTTGCTAGTAGGAAACAAAATATGCTGGTTTTGATACGTCTCATGGTTAGCAAATGTTAATAATGTTGGTAAATTATACCTTGGCAATGGCTGCCAAGACAGCTCAGGGGAATAAATACCTGCTTAGGCAAGAGCTTGGACTGGGGTTTGATACCCAGCACTACATGCTCCAGGCATGCTGAGCAGGCCACCAAGACCAGACGTAGTATTACACACCTATTATCCCTCAGCTGGAGAGGCTGAAGAAAGGAGGATCACTATGAGTCTGAGCTGTGTAGTGAGAACCTGTACCAACTTGTAGATATTTTTTTCATTGTACCGGGGATCAAACCCCTGATCTTGCACTTGACAGGCACATGCTTATGCTGCTGGGATCTCTCTCCCCCCTGAGACCTTCTACTAAATACAATTTTTTTAAAAAAGGAATACTTTCACAAATAATTTATTATTAAGACCTACATGTATTTTAGTACAAATTTTAATTTAAGAATTATTCTTAAAATGTTAAAGTAACATGCATATATTTATTAGTTTATAGCACCAGAATGTATATTTTCCAAGGTTCAGCAAAATACTCTCTGCTTCTAATGGACATTGGTGGAATAATTGGTAATATACTCACAAACTCATTTGTTCCATGGCCATTAAAATTATAGTGGAAATATATATTGGCAAAAGGAGAAACAGCCTTAAATATTACTGAAATAAAGAAAAGTAGATTGTAAAGTGGGAATTAGAGGCTGGTGAGATAGCTCGGTGGACTAATCACATGTTTGGCAAGTGCAGGGACTGGGGTTTGATCCCCTACACCACATATTACACTGGCCCCACCCATGGGCTCACCAAGCCAGCCACCCGAGTACTGGTGTTGTGGTGCACAGTTGTAATTCCAGTGCTGGGGAGGCTAAAAACAAGAGGACCACAACAAGTCCTAGCTGTATAGTGAGACCTTGTACAAAATACATTAATAATAATAATAATAATAATAATAATAATGATCAGGGAAATAGGGCATGTTCATACATATATATAAATTATATATACATATACATTAATATATAGATAGATATAGATATAGATATAAATATAGATATACCACACAGATACCCGTATTCCTGCCTTTCTTTGTAATTGCTTAGAGAGCCAAAGAAATAACTTTAAGATTGTCCCAAGAATATCAACAATGATGGTAGTGGCTGATGAAACTCTTGTTGCATATATCATTTTCCTTAAAAAAATATTTTTCTAGTTTTTTTTGAGTGACTTAAAAATACTTCATATTATCAGGATGAAACTCTCATGTTGGAAATATCAACAGTTTTAATCACTTACTCTCTGACTCAGTCAACTGTGGGTTCTGCTTACAAGCATTGAGGATTCTTATTTTGACTTTGTATATCTTATTAGCCCAGTCACAGGACCAAAAGAAGCACATTGCACACAGGAAGCTACTTTGTGCAAGGGACAGTGTAGTGTCAAGGCGTGGTGGGGACCACTATCTATGGAAGGGCACCGGGCTGTACTGCAAAACTCTCCACATGCACTCATAGAAACAAAACAAAACAAAACTATTTTTTGTGTTTTTCTCAAAACATGAGTTTATCAGAATTGGAGAGTACGTGATATTCACCAAACGTAAAGTTTCCAAGCCAATATTGATTTTAAGTTATTTGTCATTCTCCTTAGAAACCTAGGGAAGCCAAGATTGTGAAAATTGGCAGACACATGCAGAAATTCGGGGTGGCATATGTATCAGTCATGTCTTTGGAGGCCCTTTCGGAGTTATGGTGAAAGCTACTGGCAACTTCTCCTCTTGTGTTTCATGGGTTGCTTTGGTTTTCTTTTTCACTCTTTTACTTTTACATAAGCAATAATCAATACAGCTTGGGAATTCAAGCCCTAACCTGAATTAGACAATCAGCGACAATTAGCCATCCGTGGTGTAAGTCCATGCACAAGTGCACGCAGAAAGCACGCATCTTTGTTGGTCTGTTAGTGTGGAGGCATGACGCACTCAGCCTTGGGCAATTTTGGTAAACAGTGTGAATAATGCACGGTGTGAACAATGCATGATTTAGTTAAGCACAAAGTTTATTTTATTATTTTTTTATTTTATTGGGAAATAAATATCAACAATACACTTTCCAAGCTGATTAATAGGACATTTTCAGTAATTAATACATTGCACATTGTTATCATTAAGCACAAAGTTTAAAAATGAATGGTATTAAGCAGTGAAGAAAAACTTCACTGAAAAATTGTGTCTTCTAGAAAGCCTGTGGCATTATCCTTTCATGACATTGATGCCAAGTTTCTCCTAGTGAGTAGCTGGATCTTGGATCCTTGGCATCACTGAGGACTCTCTACATCTCAGTTTGCTCCTTGTTCTCGGAAAATACTGCGTTGCTCAGGTTTTTTTTTTTTGTTTGTTTTGTTTTGTTTTTTTGTTTTTTTGTTTTTGTTTTTTTGTGAGGTCCGTTCTTCATAACTGTGTGCTTGAATTACTCAAACAGGAACATAACTTCAGTTCGTGCTGCTTTGCCCTCTTCTAATCAGGTGGTCTTTAGATGGTCCTTGCCCAATGCATCTCTGACCATGCAGATTTCTCTCTAAAATGCACCACCAGAGGCTCCCCATTTCCAACAGCATAAAATCTGATGCTCCTGGGGTGGACAATCCTTTTGCTTATCGCTCTTGTTTCTGAAGGTCCTGTAACATTTTATTGTTCCATCTTGAATTTCTGCCATTTTTCTTCTTCATCAAATTCTTCCCACCAGGACACCATGCATGTGTTTGACCACCCCACACTAGGCATTCTTGTATTGCATGAATTACCCAATGGTTTCACCTCATGCTCTACATTCAGTTCAGAGCCTTTTCCTCCCAGAAGAAGTTTGGTCTGTGCTCACCTATCTAGAGTTTATAGCCTTCCATCTCTCTTGCTATACTCCATATACATCTTCATCTTAAGACTTCTCATAATTTCTGTAACAGTTTGTTCATTTCCACAAGTAGGCCTACAGCTCCCTATGGTTGGGAACTACAACTTTTTCATTGCTACATACTTAGACAGATCCTCCACTTTTGTCCAGTATAGAAGATAGTCTCACATTTGCTAAATTCAAAACTAAGTGAATTGATGAATGAATGGTGAAGATTGTAGTTTATGAATAAAATCAAAGAAAAGAAAAGAAAGAAAGAAATGAGAATAGTAACAAGAATTTAAACTCCAGTAACTGCTTATGAGAATATTAAGTGAGTAGAAGAAAAACAACGAACTATGAGACCAAACTTTTCCAAAATTATATTTTAGTATTTAATCCAATCAATAAATACTCAGTCACATACTGTTTATATATGTTTGCATGCATATTGTACATATCTATAATGGAATCAACATGAAGAACATGGAAAATGCATGTGCGCATGTATTTTCTGTGTATATACACAGACGTTTAACACACATATGAACACTCCCTCTGTTTAGGAGCCAACTGAGCTCAGTGCACAAGCATATGTGTATCTGTGCCTATGTTTGTGTACGTGTATCTTCCATATTCTTTGTTTTGCTTTGATCTCAAGTCAGGGTTTTGCTGTGTAGTTCTCTTCCACAGTCTTAAAATGAATTATTAGACTGAGTTCTTACCAGTAGGCTAACTAAATTCACCAGCCAAACCTATAAAACTTCTAAAATAGCTTGCATTGTTAATAGCATGTTTTCATGTTACGTGATGATTAGAATGCTGAAGTCACTATTGGTTGATGTTTTGCATCCCATGTGGTGCCAAGGGCTGTATTAAAGATTCGGTAGTTAGATGCCTGGGAGGAGACAGACTGGATCTCATGGGGGAAGAGATATTAGTTTTCTTGAGAAGCAAAACTGTGGGTACCAGGAATGCACAGTAGGCCCAAAGCACGAAGCCAGATATCTCATGAATTTAGGAAAGTTTTTCAAAAGAAGCTTAATGCACAGGAGTTGATGTTTTTATTAATAATTCCTTTCTTGAGAGACGCAAGCAGCCAAAGCTGCTTTGACTTCTTTCAAGTTCTCTCTTCTGCTGACATAGGGAGAAGCAGCAAATTCAAAGTAAAGCTAAAAGAAGCCTGGAAGCTCAGCCACTGGGCAGTCGTTTTCAGTATTTATGAGTGCCTGTAAATGGCTAGTGAGCTGGTGGTAGCACCATTGATTCTATTTTTAACAGTTGACTTCCTCACAATCAATGGGATTGACCAAACCAACTGTCAAGTCAGCAGCAGCTAGAAGGTGGCCACGCAGCCGCGTCCCGGAACATGTGCTGTGGCTCTAGGTAGGCAGAATGCTCACAAAGCTTTAAGCCTAGGAACATGTCCCCTGGCACCAAATATGTTCACTCTTTTCTCTCTTTGCCAGCTGACCCTATTACCATAGAAACTTGGTGGACAAAGGCCCAGAACTCAATTATGCAGCTCTTTAGCACCCTCTGGTGTCCAGTCTTCCACAAACCCTAAATTCTCCTGGGCAAAAAAAAAAAAATTATTTTCCAAAGCTAGATGAGGTAAGGGGATCCAGGGTAAGAAATTTTTTCACTTGACTTACTGTGTTTGTTGATTAGAGAAAACTATTGATGGGCACAATGTCCCTTAACACTGTCACCTAAGTAGGAGGACTTCTGCAATCTGGTCAATCCATTTTTGCATGTAGATAATATGAAAACTATCTACTTTGAAATCTGTGTTTGAAATACACTTGGGGGAATGTAAAATAATTCTTTCAAGAAAACTGTGTAAAACTCATTAATTAATTTGTATCATTTCATTAATAGGAAGGAAGGTACAGATGAAAAACACTAAACAGACTGGCATATATTTTTTTTCTCTAATACTTATCTTTCAAGATAAATTGTTAATTTGGGCATGTAGCAATCTTTATGGACGTTCATGCTTTCAACTATAAAACATCAGATTTAAGAGGTCACCAGACTCAATTATCCAACCTACTTGAAGGTGGCTGATGGGTGCATGGCCATCTCTATCTACTTATGCAAAAGCTTGAACCTTATAACTATAAGTTCCTTAAAGTTTGAATCAATTCTCCATATTCCCCTGAATATCAAATTAATGAGGCTACTCTACAGCAACCCTAAAAATAGAGAAAGAATGTTTGAGCCTCATTTTCAACTCTCTCATGATTATATATTTTAGAATAAGCAGTGGTAGTTCAATAAAATTTCTCTTTTTTATAGTGGCCTTAAGCAATGTATAAGAGGAAGTGAATTAGAAAAAAGGATTTCTGCAGAAAATTGCCAAGTGTTCTTCATATAAGTTTTTATCATAACCATGCTCACTTATTAAGATCCTACTAGGCACCAAGAGTTTTAGATACCTCATTTTATTTAATCCCCCTAACATTCTTGCAAGGTGGATTTTATTATTCTCATTTTGTAGGGAAGGAAACTAAGCCTCAGAGATGCAAAGCAATTTGTCCAAGATAACACACAACTTGTCAAGCTAATATTCAATCTAGTTTCTACTGAACCCGAAGACTGTTTTCTTTGGATGTAATACGTTTCTTTTAATTTAGATAGCAAGAGTGAACAAGAAAAAATTCCTGCACCCATTGCTCAAATAAAAGTGCTCAAAGATTTATTTTCCTAAAAAGTTCTAGAAACAGGAAAACAAGTGTCTGCTGAGTGACACTGACCATGGTGGTGTCTGGGCAGATGAAGGCCACACCACATTTAGTAACATGTGATCTACTGATGTTTAGGAGCTTTCCTGAACAGTCAGTTCTTCACAGGTTTTACTTGAAGGTCTACTATATGACATGAATTTCCAGATCCATAAAATAAAACTGTTTTAAAATCAACGACATATGGAAAAAATTTACAAATTACCCCTAAGAAGGATGTAAGGGAGAAGATCTTGCTAGCTTTCGCTTAGAAAATCTCTCCCCTTTGTTATCTAATAGGTGCCCACAGTGACTGATGGAGTCAATTCCCACATCATCTGCTTATTAAGGAAACAATGGAACCAAGAAACCTCTTTGGTCTTACAGTTCCCAAGTGTGGGCTCTAGTTACAAGAGAGCTGAAATCTCTTTCCATCTTATACACAATTGTAGTGATGCATCACTGAAACTATGCATACCTACTTGGATTTCAAATTGCCTCCTACATTAACATGCTTCATTCTAACTCATCTCTAACTCATCTGAATCCCACAATACCAGGAGTAATATGACAAATCCAAGCAGGGCTTGCTCATATTTAATCTCTATGGCATTGTTTGGTATAGAGAAAATTAAACAGGGATCTGACACCTTATATTCCTCTTTCCTTAGTATAAATTTTCTTTTTCTAGAAATTTAAAAGATTTGCTCCAATATCCTAACATCATAGCTAATGACTCATGAGGTCCAAGATCGCTTCCAACCAAGGGTACTGATGTACCTACTTGGGAACTTGAAGAAATTGTTCTTTCACCAATGGTACTGATTGATCATGTGAAAATACACAACAACATCAACACTTGGAAGAGTCACTTTAGCAGGATATCAGAAAGGATATTTCTGACACAGTGGATCTTCAGCGGTTTTAGAGCTGGCAGCTCTCTCATGTCTCACAGATCTAGAAAACAGAGATGAAAACAGAAGAACAAGAGAAACTACAGAGAAGAGAAAGGCAGTCTAGCAGGATAAAATCAACTATGAAATTGAGAATGAAAGATACAAATGCAAAGGCAAGGACATTCTCTTTGTGCAAAGCACCAGAAATAGTAAAAATGCAAGCTTTCAGAAAAGCAAACAGTGTTATCATTTTGTAAAAGTCTTTCCATTTTTCTTAGCTTATACTAAATCCCATTTTCCCTTCTAATTCTTTATTTCAGGATCACTGGATTCTACTGTGTTTGAGGGGAAAAAAGGAACTATAAACCTAAATTATAGCCAATCAGATTGTACTCACAGCTCAACTACTAGACAAATTGCAGCTCATGAAATTTGCTATGGGTCAGGAGACTGAGTAATTTTATTTTAATCAGTCTTATTTGAAGCTGCACCGTCATTGCAGCAAATCCTCCAAATAGGATTTCAGAAAGGATATAGACTAGACTATTTTTCCCTCTCCTTCCCCTTGTTTTCTCTGGCAGATAATGAGAAATAAAAGTTGAAATGGTCAAATTTTATTGCAGTTCTAAATGAAAATGTATCCAGAGCTTAGATTGGCTCCAGCATTTCTTACAATACAGGATTAAGCTATCAGAATCATGTCTTGAACATCCACTTACATCGAGAATTCCCAGGCAGAGCTCAGACCAAGCTCCAAGACCACAGATATTCAGCTGATTGTCTGTCTTGTTGTGGTTTGGATTTCTGGGACATTAGTCCATGTCACAGGAGGACTTTCAGCTGGCTGCAAAGTTGGATGGCCCAATATCACAGCAATACAGCTACCTCCTATGTAGGAGGCAACAAGTAATATCCTTTCAGAATCATCAGTATATGGGATGTACACAGTATTGGCCCTTCTTAGCAATCTCTCAAATTTGTAGGGTTATGTTTGCTGTGTCTCAGAACATAGAGTCCAACTGCTAGTTCTAATAAAACAGAAAGAATCTCATGAAATCTTGTCTCTTCTAATGTCACTCCACTAGAAGCGGGGCAGAACCAAAAAATAAACATGTGAACTTCCCAGAGAATATCAGTCAGCCATGGCCTAGCCTGCTGTCAGATGCTAACTTGAAACTAGAATTCTACGTATGCTGGTTTTTCCAGGGCTATCATCTTTCAGTACATGTACATCATGAACACATAAAAATTCTTCCTGGGCTAGTGATTTAAGTGTTCACATTGTCTATGCCAGTGGTGGTGAACCTATGACATGCACACCTCGGTGGGCTGTTTGTGTCATTGAAAGCTCTGAAAGGTTTGTCATCACCTGTCTGTGCCATTTATTTCCTTTATACTGTTCTGTGTCTACTCTATATTTCATCTTAGGTTTCTTTGCTTTCCTTTGTACTTTAAAAAAAAAAAGACTGATAACCTCAGCCAAATACCCTAACAAACAAAGGAATGAAGAAACACACAAAAGACCACTTTCATACTTTAGGCAGTTTATTTATTTACTCATATATTAACATAGCAGAGCACTCTACAGCCTAATACACAAGTTAAAAGAGAAAATTGAAAAACATGAGAAGACATTTTTAATGTCCTCAAGCAGCTGAGGACTTCAAGGGTCCATATTCCGAAGAGCAGACCAGGTGTTCCTATACCTTTTTGCTATGTTGGAGGAGAAAATGGAGACAGACAGACCTGGTATGAAAGATCTTGTTGTACCATAAGAAATGGTCAGTGTAGTCGAATAAGGGCCCATTTTGCTAACAGTATTGGCTAGCAGTTATTTAATGTTTGTTATGTGCTAAGTACTTTACACATGTGACTAGGTTAATACTCACAGCAGGAGTAGGGGAAGGTTAATGACTTTATTCCCATTTTACACAAAGAAATGGACTCATTGTGTGATTATGTGACATGCTGAAGGTCATTCAACTCACAAGGGATTGAAGCAATATTCCAGTACAGATTATCAATCTCTTATGTGTGTGATTTTCCTACTGAGACATATAAGAACATAATTTTCATTCAGAACAGGCATCTGAAATAAAGAAAGTTTTATTTAATAACTTTGAGGAGCTCTGCATATGACTTTGTCTAAATCCTCAAAGGAAATGTCCAAATATTTACTCCATAATGAGTAAATCAGAATTTTCAATTCCATATCTTAAAACCACCTTTTTTCCTAAATTAAAATTCCCTTGAAACTAATAATTGTGTTTTTAACAAGCTCTCATCATTTACACTTAATGCTTTTGCCTCTTTATCTAAAGCCTTTCATCATAAAGAGAAAATAAGAAATAAAAAAGATAAAATAAGCTTATCATAGAATCATTTCTCTGTATATACTTTCCCTAGAAACACACATAGTTTGTATTTTTTAGAAAAGTTCATTTTTAAACAAGTTTTCAAGAAAGTTATTCAGAATTTGATTTCACTACAAGGCAAGCAAATCTCAC
Organism: Tympanoctomys barrerae; assembly: GCA_002564285.1. Lineage (NCBI taxonomy): Eukaryota > Metazoa > Chordata > Mammalia > Rodentia > Octodontidae > Tympanoctomys > Tympanoctomys barrerae. The sequence goes on from NDGN011449772.1 coordinate 17,765, forward strand.
AAATTCTTAATTGTAATTAAGTGATTTTTCTACAGAACTGTAAGCTCGTGGATAGATTTATTTACTTGAAATTGAGATAGACATTTCAAAATGTGTGTCTCGATTTATATTTCCCCCAACATCTCCAATCTCTTATCCCTCCTCTCAAACCTCACTGCTCTGACACATTTTGTTGACTGAAAACATTCTCTACATAAAATTCATGACATTAAGGTTGAATTTCTATGGTGAATGAATTTTTCATGATCTGAACTCACAGCATGCTTGTCTGGGGAACACAGTTTAGAAAAGCAGTCATTCTTAGTTATGAGTTCCTAAGTCACAAACAGTTTTAAACTTGGATTTACTTGGAAATGCATAGACTTAGCAGTATAATGATGGCTCTGCGAATTAGGGGAAAAACCATTTATGTTGGAATTTCTTTTTATGCAGCAAAACCTGTACATGAGGAAGATAGTCCCATCTATATAATCTGTTTCGGTCTCAGTAGACAAAGGTGGCAGCCTCCCTTGAGAATCAACCCAAGAGAATCTAATTCCAAGGGTGTGAGGTGGTTCACAAGAAGCATACGCAGCGTGGAAGCCTGGAATAAGCAATAGAAAAAAGTTCAGTATCCCCAAGCTGAAGAACAAGGAGAAAAACAACTTAGCAGCTTCCAGAAGAACGATGTGGTATTTTTTAAAGTTACCTTGAGATAAAGCAGTGATCTATGAAAGACTAGATATCCTGAAAATAACGAGCAAGAGAGAATCCACGTCATCAGTGCCAACTTTCCTTTCTGCCTCTTTCTTCCTATCTCCACCTATGCGTTCTATTGAGGGAAGCCAGAGGGCAGGGAGCCTCTTATCATGATCTCTTATTGGCCAATTTATTACTGATCCTATTGGAAAAAGGGGGGAGCATTTCCAGGGGAAAACGTAAGTGGCCCATGTGGAACAATAGTAAGGGTCCGACACACCGGACTTCAATGTCTGCACTGTCCTTGACAGGTGGGCTTACTTTCTCTTGTTCTCTGAGTTCGCTATTTTTCCCCTCTCACAATTTGAAGATATAAATTATTTTCTCAAAAGAATTAGATAAAAAAAAAAAAACTATCTGCATACCATGAAGGCCAGTGCCTGGAGCAAAAAAGAGCTCAGGATCATTCTCAGTCCCTATCTGCTTACAAGATACGTACACAGCAAATGCTTCTGGAGAAAATGTAAGGATATTTTGTTTAAGAAATTAAACTATAACCTTTATCTTCTCTAGCACAGTGCTAAACTAAGTGAGCAAACTGGCAGGTAGCTTTCTGATGATAGATTTAAGAAAAACCTGCATGCAGTAGGACATAGTTGATGAATCATAATTTCTTTAAAGATGCATGTTTTCTCAATTAGTTTATAAGGCATATTTCTTGGAAATGTTTGCTTGATGATCAACAAACACTCATAGATTTTTAATATAGGAATCTCTATTTCAATTATGGATTCCCTTGGTGAGTATATACTCTGTTCTTGAAGTGACAAATCTCAGTTCATGTGGTCCCTCCTAAACTATAGCTTGGCAGCATTAACTAATATTTGTAAATGGGTTTAAGTTACAATATCTTAAAAGGATAACAAATGAGATAGCTTTGAACTGATTAAAGAATTATAAGACATGAAATAATAATATAAAAGATAAAGTTTGGAGAAAAGTAAATTATCCTAAGTCTCAATTTTTACTATTTACCAATTCTTTCTCATTTGCATTCTAAAAATGTCTGTCGCTTATAAGGAGAAATGAATTATTTGCTTTGGCCCATCAATAAGAGCTATAGCATTTCTTAAGCACTGTAGTGCTTATCCAGTCTTTCTGCACAAATTAGGTCTCATAATTTTAAAGCAGAAAAGTGAATGGATATATATTAATTCCTCTACAGAGATGAAACAACAGAAGCTCAAAGGGATAACAAAAATTCTTAATAATAAAACTAAGACTCAGTCAACAAGCACAGAGTGTGAAACTGCATGCAGTATTCAGCCACTCACCCAAATTCTCATTAAAGTAATTCCATAAACTCTTCTAGATCCAAAGATTAAGAAATGTTATAACAACCATCATTGGTTCCCTTAAGTAACACACACTCTTTAAATTTTGCTAGACACTGTGATAGGTAAGCATAATATCTTCAATATAAACAATGAATTCCATTTGAATATGTTTTGTCTTATTTAATTCTTGGATAGATAGATAGATGGATAGATAGATAGATAGAGAGAGATAAACATGAATAAACACACTCACAAACACATTCACGTATTGGTGCATCCAGTGAGCCACACATTTTCTGTAGACATTTATTGGGTAGGCATAAGGGTGTCTAACTCACCTCCATGATTATACAATGCAATTGTCTTTACTCACAACCACAGATTGAAAATATTGGAACCTAAGAATAGTAGTAACTAAATCCATAATTCTATCAGATACAGGCATTTATCTTTTCTTCCATTCCCCTTTCTAGTGCTTTGTCTTTTCTTTTCTCAATATTTCCTCATGAAAATGTTTATAGGGCATTGCCTATTTTGTAATAGGTTGAACATCAAATCTAATTTGCAAACCAAAATTTTCACCAATGAGAAATTTAGTTATATCTAGAAGTATGCAATCAAATCAAGTCATAAAGTAAATTTGTTCTGAAATATATTAGCATAGGATTCTGTGGAAACATGCGCAAGGTGTTTCTGGCTGGAGGATGGACTTGTGAAGTTAGAGCAAAAAAGCCAAAAAGGCTAGTTTATGGTTAGATATGTAAGGTTCCTATGGATAAGGAATAGGAACTTGGAGGACAAAATGTAGACAGGACTAAAACAGTGAGCATCCTGAAGTCGCACAGAGGTAAGAAAAAACAATAATCCTGATTGAAAAGATAAAAGAACTTTGTGTCCACTACCTAAATCTCTCTGCATCTCTTTTTTTCTCATTTTAAAGGGCTCCTTTGTTGTATTTTTAACATGAAATTCCAGATGGGAAGGTCCTTCAGTAAATTTTAAAGTTTCAGGGCTCTATTCAGCACTGATGTTAGACTAACATATAATAGGAACTTTCTAATGAAGATGCCAAACCATGCTATTCTCCAAACCTTTTAAGGATGGTTTGGATTTGTTTCTGATATAAATAGGAGTTGTATTCAAAATGGAAACATCTGCTATAGCATTGGAACCTCATCAGAGCAGATGTGTGACCAATCAGAGCAGTTGTTAGAAGCAGGCACAAGCTGAAGGTCAAGGCTGGCTATGCAGGAAGAAAGGATGCCTTTGAGGACTTGGGATCACTACTCAAATTCTCCTGCCAGGATCATCCTGAGTGTTTTTTCCCCCTGGAACTGGAGATTGAACTCAGGCCCTTGCACTTGCCAGGGAAGCGCTTGTTCTACTGGGCTATCTCCCTGGCCCATTCTGAGTGTTTTAAGGAAATAAGAGAGAAAAAGAAATCAAACCCCATTACTGATAATCGTGTCCTTATCAATGTTTCCATTGATAGACTGCACAGAGTTCACTACAAGAACTCTCTCCCTGAGGCACCCATTGTCAGATGTGACTCAGTCAGTGATTGTTTTTCAGGTCCTAGCACATCTGTTCCACGTGAAAGTACTCTATGGCAATACACAGCTCTATTCTTTGAAATGCCCCTCTGACTTCATTTGATGAGCTATTTGATCAGATTCTAACAAGGCCCCAATCTTCTCAGTACTCCGCTGAGAAAATTTGGTTTAGCTTCAAGAGTGTGGATTTCAGCTCCGTGTAGCTCAGGGTGAATCTTATTTCTAAACTCATGACCTTGGGCTCCTTCATTTACTTTGCTGAGTCTTCTTCTGCACTCAGAAAATGAGATGAAGGATATCAACCTGCAGGGTTGTTGAATTAAAGGACATTTTGTAAAGTATCAAGCAATGTGCCTCACACATAATGGCTTCTCAATGAATGGTGACTGTGATTGCAATTCCTTTCTCCGGGTTCCTATAGGCACATTTAATAACCTTGAACAAGTCATTTGCATTTTCTGATATTCAGTTCACAATATAAATTGAAGTATTTGATCAGAGGATTTAAAAAATTGCATTTTACTATATGTGTATGAAACATCCTTAACATAGGACTTGGGAGTTCTTTATGCTCTAGAAAAAAATCACATATTTCATTGTACTCTGTATCTATTTGATATTGGTTCTGGTTAATTAATTACTTTTTATACAACTGTGTTAAGTAATGTTTTAAACTGTTGTCTTTCCCTGAGGTTATACAGATAATAAATAAGTAATGGGAAACATCATCTATACATGAAATTATAATTTTGTTTTCATGTTTTCCATATTAGACCTAACCTATCAAAACAGGAGTGAGTATAGGAATATGTAACCAAGAAATTACATACAAACAAGGAAAGATGGGGTCAGGGCCCAGCAAGATAGTTCAGCAGTCTAAAGCACCTGGTTAGGCAAGCACACAGGGAGTGTGGTTCCATCTCAGGTGCCACATGCTGCACCAGCCCACCCCTAGGGCGGGCTGAGCTGGCCACAGAAGAAGAGGAGGAGGAGGAGGAGGAGGAGGAGGA
>NDGN011449773.1:0-11093 GCA_002564285.1 Tympanoctomys barrerae
TAAAATCTTGTTTTGAGATTTTGTGCCATTGTTTTTATATTTTTCTTTGAAATAACTGATGTCTAAGTAAATAAATAAATAAAATATAAAATATAAATAAATAAATAAATAAATAAACAAACCAGATTGATGTACACTGCAAAAACCTGTCAAATTCAATGTGAAGATAAGATCCTTGCAGAACAAATAACTGAAAAAATCCATGATCACCAAACCAGTCATACAAAGAGCACTGATAGATATTCTAGAAAGAGACATAAGTGACCACAGCTTGAAGAACAACAGAAAGGAATCAGTAAACATAAAACCTATATCAGGAAAATGACATGAGCCAATACATATCAGTTATAACCATTACTGTAAATAGCCTCATTTCACTAATCAAAAGAAGCAGACTAGTGGAGTAGATTAAGAAACAAATTCAACAATAAGCCTCATACAGGAAATAAATTTCACTCAAAAGGTAATTCACAGAGTAAAAGTCAAAGGATAAAAAAAAATTCTTCATGCCGCAGGAAAGCAGAAAAATCAGTAGCTGTTCTGGTTGCTGACAACATCAAACTCAAACCAAACATCATCCAAAGAGCCAAAAAAGGTCACTACATACTTGTTAAGGGAAAACTGCAAGAGGAAGAGGTAAAAATTATAAATATATATGCACCCAGTGTAGGAAAACCATCCTGTAAGACAAACCTTCACAGACATGAGAAATCAAATGAGCAAAAATACAATAGTAATGGGGAACTTTAACATACCACTGTCACAAAGAGATAGATCAACTAGGCAAAAAATTAGTAAATAAATAATAACTAAACAAAATTTGTGAATAAATCAAATTAGTAGGCCTTTACAGAGTAATTAACCCACTAACAATATAATACACATTCTTCTCAGCTGTACATGGGATGTTCTCCAAAATCGGCCACTCACCAGCATGCAGAGCATGCAAAATGAATGTAAAGGAATTGAAATTACCCCATCTATACTATATGACTAAAGAACAATGACACTGGAAATTGTTGACAAAGGAAACCACAAAAACACCATAAACACATGGAAATTAAATAATAACTTCCTAAACAACCAGTGGGTCACAGATGAAATTAAATAAAAAATTAAAAAATATTTACAAGGAAATGAAAATACAGATACAACTTACTGGAAGCTGTGAGATACAATAAAATCTGTCTTACGAGGACAATTTATAGCAGAAATTCATATATTAGGTAAACAAAACAAGCCCAATAAGTCATCTTATGATGCACCTGAAGCTCCTAGAAAAGGAACAGCAAGTCAAGCCCAAAGTCCAAAGAAGGCATGAAATTATAAAGGTTAGATCATAAATTAATGCATTGGAGATGAAGAAAACAATACAAACAACAAATGAATAAAACAGTTGGTTCTTTGAAAAAATAAATAAAATTGTAAAACCCCTAGTCAACCTAAAGGAAAGAAAAAACTCAAATCTGTGCAACAAAGTTTGAAAAGAATGAAATCATTACACACTCTAGTGAAATTCAGAAGACCATCAATACCACTTTCCAAAATCTTTACTCTCCCAGGATGAAAAATACAGGTGAAATGGGCAGTTTCCTAGACACAAATGAAATTCCAAAGCTGGGTCAAGAAGATATACAAACTCTAACCCTACAATGGGAAGTGAACTTGAAAATGTAATAAAAACCTATCAACAAAGAAAAGCCAAGGTCTCGATGGACACACAGCTGAATTCTACAAGAAATGTTGAGAAGATTTAATGTCTCAAACTCCTATGTAAAGTCAAAAGGGAAGCAATTCTTTCAAATTCATTCCTGGAACCAAGTATTACTCTGATTCCAAAACCAGATAAAAATCCACCTAAAAAACAGAACTGCAGACCAGTCTCTCTAATGAATATAGATGGAAAAATCCTCAATAGTCTTCATTGTGAAAGGTGTGATTCATCTAATTTGTCTCTCAATCCTTCCAGTGGAAAACAGAATGCAGGAAATCATCCAGAAGATTATAAATTAGGGCTGGCCAGATAGCTTCACGAATGAAAGAGGCTGCATAAACAATCACAGGAGTCAGAGATTCAGTCTCTGGCCTGCCATGCTGGCCCTGCCTGCAGAGCATGCTGAGAGGGCAACTGAGACTGGGTGCTGTAGTGCACACCTGTAACCCTAGAACTTGGGAAGCTGAAAACAGGAGAATCATTACAATTTCGGTCTGTGTAGTTAGAACTTGTAGTCCCTGCAGACCCTGAACTAAATACAAAAAAATAAAGGAGAAGATTATATATTATAACAAAATGAGTTTTATACCATGAATGCAGGGCTGGGTCAACATACACAAATCCATAAATGTAGTAATATACATCAATAGAACTAAGAACAAAAACCACATGATAATGTCAATAGATGAAGTAAAAGCTTTTGACAAAGTCCCACACCTACAAAAAATTAGAATAGATAGTCTATATCTCAATCTGAAAAAAGCTACCTATTAGCAACCAACAGCCAACATCCTACTCAATGGCAAAAACTGAAAGCCTTCACTCTAACATCAGGAACAAGGCAAGAATGCCCACTGTCTCCACTCCTATTCAATATAGTTCTGGAAATTATGTTTAATTTTTTGATCCATTTTGATTGTATTTCAGTGTATAGTGATAGACACAGGTTTAATTTTAGCCTTCAGCATATAGAAAGCCAGTTTTTCCAGCACCATTTACTACATAGGCTATCTTTCTTCCAGTGAGCCTGTTTTGCCCCTTTATCAAAGAGAAAGTGGCTGAGTATATTTATAGAGAAAATTAGACAAGAGACAGAAATAAAAGGAATAAGGATTGAAAAAAAAGAATTAAAAATTATCACAATTTGGAGGTGACATAATGCTCTACATAGAGGACTCCAAAAACTCCAAAAGGAATCTTGTATATTTAATAACCAAATTCAGTAATACAGCAGGATACAAAGTCAACATCCAAAAATCAATAGCATCTTTGTACACAATGAATGGACTAAGAGAAAAATTAAAGAAATCACACCTTTCACAATAATATCCAAAAGAAAGTAAATGCTTAGGAATCAGTCTCACAAAGAAAGTAAAAGATTTATACAGTGAAAATTATGGTACCCAAAAAAAGAGATTGAAGAGAATTTCAGAATAGGAAATTCCATGCTCCTGGAAGAACCAGCAATGAGAAAATGAACATACTCCCAAAATTATTACAGAGATTCAATGCAATCCTGATTAAAATACCATTAGTATACCTCAAGGAGCTAGAGAAAAATTTCTTCAAATTCATTTGGAACCAGAAGAGACCCAGAATATCAAAAGCAATCTTGCGAAACAAAGGAGAGGCAGGCAATATCACAATCCCTGACCTAAAGTTACACTATAAACCTCCTGTGATAAAATCAGCAAGGTACTGTCAAAGAGACAGATGGGATCAATGGAACACATTAGAAGATGCAGACACAACTATAAACACACTCAGACACTTTCTCTTTGGTACAGGGGCAAAACAGGCTCACTGGAAGAAAGATAGCCTATTTAATAAATGGTGCTGGAAAAACTGGCTTTTTATCTGCTGAAGGCTAAAATTAGACCTGTGTCTAATTTTGCACTAAACTACAGTCAAAGAGCTTCAAAGACTTAAACATTAAAACAGAAACACTAAAACTTCTGGTGGAAAATATAGGTAGAAATCTTAAAGACATAGTGTTAAACAGAGAGTTCATGAACAAAAACCAAACTGCATGGGAGATACTTCAAAGAATCAACTGGGATCTCATCTTTTTGAAAAGTTTCTGAACTTCAAAGGAAATCTCCAACACAGTAAAAAGAAAAATCACAAACTGGGAAAAATTATAACTGACTGACCCTCCAACAAAGTCTTTCTAACTAGAACATATAAAAGCTTTTTAAAAATTAGATCCTCCACATTCAAAGACCCAGTCCAAACATGGGCATTTGAGATGGATACACACTTTTCAGATGAAAAAATACAAATGGCAAGTAAATATATCAAAAAAATTCAATTGATCATTTAAGAAATGCAAATTAAAACAACACTAAGATTCCATCTCATCCCAGAAAGTATGGCTCACCTCAAGTCAGCCAATAACAAATACCAGAGGGGCTGTGGAGAAAAAGGAACACTTCTCTACTGGTGGTGGGAGTACAGCCTGTTACAACCATTTATGGAAATCAGAGTCAAGATTCCTAAAAATCCTAGGATTGGTGGTACAATTCAACCCAGCTATTCCCCTTCTGGATATTTTCCCAGAAAAACTGAAAACGTCATAGCACAGTGATATGTGTGCACCCATATTTATAGCAGTGCAATGTGTGATGCCTAAAACTAGGAAACAACTTCAATGCCCATCAACTGAGGAATGGATAAAAATGTGCTATTCTTACACAATGGAGTATTATTCAGTTGTACAACAGGATCAATTTGAGGCTTTTATTGGTAAATGGATATCACTAGAGACCATACTCTTAAGTGAAATATATATGACCCACATGTGTGGATATCATATTGTCTTCTTAGTGTGAGAACCTGAAAGAGAAAACAAAATCTGAATGGTTTAATTGATAGTGGAGAAAAGAAATGAACCTATTCAAAAGATTGAATTATTAAATTGAGGAGAATGACAAAGATATAGTGAGGGAGATATAGATATATATCTATAGATCTATATCTCCCTCACTATATCATATATATAAATCATATAAAATCATAAAATATATTTATATATATAAATCATATATACATATAAATTTATATATAATTCATTCTGTACATATAAATATATTATATATATATATTTATATGTACAGAATGATTTGGACAACTCTTTTGGACAAGGATTTATGAGGTCTGTGGAAAGGAGCAGTTAATTCTTCATTTATTTTGTCTCTTTTTTTCAATTGTCTGACTTTTTTATCTTCTTAATTTCTTATATATTTATTTGTTTTCTTTCTTCTTTCAATTTTACCTGCATGTATCTCTTTGTAAGACAACACTGCATTACAACAAATACTGTGAACTTCATATTGTTTTTATCAAAATAGTGAAATTCTACATCACTTGTAATTTTCCTATTTCAATACTATTTGATAGTTTCTCTAAAAAATTAAAAAATATAAAGCACAATGCAAACCTTATGTGAAATTCCTGCTTTCAAAATTGTAATTTCTAAAATAACACCTTTATTCATATGGTGTAGACTTCCAATTTGTAGCACAGAAGTTGCTGGTTTTCCTTTTATAGGAAATAGTACAGAAAACCATCAGCTGTTTGTAATGTTCACTTAAACAGCAAGAGATGAAAATATATATTTTAGTGACCTGGATTTTCAGAGCAGTTCATTAGCACCATTGGGCATGTAATGGATATGTTGGCTCAAGATATTTATGGGTCTTACAAATAATTTCTTCCTCCCACACACCAAATTTAACAATTTTATAGTGCTTTACAATTTCCACCACCATTCACGCACCTCGTCATTATACTAAGAGCCAAATTTTAATGACTTCTTGCCTTCAGTACCATATGCATGTTTAAAGATGATGCACCCCACACTCTGATTAAATGCCAAACTTCACTGATGGAAAACAGGTCCACAAAGTAATAGTGATGAGTGAGACTGCATGCTGTTTTACTACCAATAGACCATCAGAAACAGAGTTCAGTTCCTATAAAAACAGTCCTTTCCAAATAAGTAAGGAAAGCAGAGGCCTTGGTAAACATATCAATGAACTTGATAACCTTGTTTGGAGAATTTATGTAAAATATATTTTCTCTTGCTTTATTTGGCTGTTTAAAATATCAGGGAATTTGTGATGTGGCCAGTAGCTTCTAAACTCCTAAATGAGTATTTTGATGGTTGACCAGGACATAAGTACGAAAGGACACTTGAGGAGACCTGAGAAACATACAAAAAGATTTAGTATTTTAGCAAAAATAGCATATAAAAATACTAAAATTAAACTTTTGGTTTCTACAATCAGTGCATACTGCTACCCCCAAAATCATGAAGAACCGGTGACACAAGGAACTATGGTATCTTGTTATGACTTCATAAAATTGTGTGATAATCATTATGTGCTTATAATAAAAGACATTTTCTTAGCACCTAGTATTTACTAGATCTAGTATCATATCCTTATCATGTGTGAATTCACAATATCCTTGCAATATTTCAATGTAAAGAATTTTTTCACATTTCACAGAAATGAACACTGAAGATCAGAGAAGTTCCTATTGCACAAAACCACATATGCCCTTGGGATATAGAACATGAGTCTATCCTGTGCATTTTTGGATTCAAGCTATTCTCATTATATCATATACCCTTCACAGAACACACACACACACACACACACACACACACACACACATACACACACTATATTCCCGTCATTCATTTTAAACTTCACATGTTGTCTGAATGTTTTTTGAATCAAATTCTTGAATTTTATTGAAAATGTCACAAGAAAGAACAAAACTGAGTTATGTAAGAGATAATTAAAAGAAAGGTGACCATACTGTGTACACATTGAGTTGACCAGTCCAAAGTACTACGGGTTCTAGATGAATGAGAAAACAAAGGATTTATTTTTACCCTTCTAAGCTTCATTCTATACACATTCCTACCATTTACCCTTCAAAGTGTGTCTGTTCTTTAACCTTCTAACCTTAAAAATATCTCCTTTTGGAAACCAATTCTGCTAGATTGGTCATGTGTAGCTTTCTAATAACCCAACTCATATGTTTCTCTCTATATATCATATATTTTTGTTTTCATTGAAAATTTCTTATTGATTAAAAGTCAAGCAATTTCTATTCTTCCCAGTATAAGAAAGGTCTTTTTCTTTAACAAAACTTAGTGTCTATATTCCATAGTAACAAACAATTGCACACCATTTCTGTCAATGTTTGTCCTCATCAAAGAATAAACATAATTTTTAACATCTATTGCATTCTCTAATTTCCAATTTTGTCTATCCCTCTTTCTTATAATTCAACATCTAAGCATGTAATGTTTACTTCAAACATTAAGGACTTTTGCACATCAAGGGCACACACACACAGCACACAGCACAAATATCTGGATGTCTTGATGTGCAGACATCTCATATCCATTTGTGGATTTGCCTCCTCGGTAGCAGACTTAATCTGATAGCCTTCTCACACTGTCTTAAAGTGTTGTTACATTTCATTTTGCATTGATCAATAAAAATCAAGTTCCTATTTTTATTTAAAAGTGTGTGAAATACTGTATTTTCTTAAAAGAGGCATTCTGAATTTTTATCATTTCGCAAGGATAAAGAAAAATGTCATATAGTACTAAGCGTCGGGGGGAAACAATTAATGAAGATACATTATTAATTGTTCTTTGATTCCCAAATAAAACATATGATTTTTTATTTCAATTTTGTGCTGTACTTTAAACATATATGCAGGGGCTGGGGAGATAGGAACCCTGGATGCTCCATGCTGGCCACCAAAATGGGGCATGGTGACACACACTTGTAATCCCATCACTCCGGAAGCTAAAAGAGGAGAATCACTATGAGTCTGAACTGTGTACTGAGACCCTGTATCAAATAAATAAATAAAAATAACATTTTAAAGAATTTTTCTTTTTTAGAAAGAATTTTAAACATGCATAAAGGAAGTTATTTGAACATAAGTATTTCAAAAATTTTTAAATCTCTGAATACCATTAATCAGAAATAATAAAATACTGATCACCAATAAAGTACTAATCAGTAGCATTAATAAGATAACAGTTATAGTACTACAAAAAGAAAATATATTTTTAAAATTCTAGAAGCTAAAAAAAATAGTGCAACATACTAATTACGTGAACAAAACTTTATAGGTGAACATGCTCAAAACTATTGTAACAGTATGTGTAACTCCTGGAAAAATAATAAGAAAAATGGAATAAAAATAATAATTAAATTAAAGAATTATTTAAAACAGTGTTGACAAAAGAAATTAAAATGGAATTACATTGCCAGTTCTACAGATAAGCCACTACTATTATGGACTACTGGACTATATTGGATTATTTTGCTGAATTCACACATCCACAATATTTAAATGGCAATGGAATACCCATCTTTGACAAAACTAAACAAAACAGGTGGATATAAATGAAAGACCATTTTATAGTGAAATATATATATATATATTAAATAGAATAGATATACAGCTACTTTCTCTTAATTCAAGAGAAGATAGATTTGTACAAATAGCATTTGGACAGGATATCACGTGTGTGTCTTATACTATGAATAACTACTAAGAAGACAACAACATGCAATGTATTCATTATTGTAACCATTCTACTAATCTGTTTTGAAACTGTCTCATTGCTATTTGTTTCTCAATAACATTAATAAAAAATAAAAATACAGAATTAAAAGTAAGAAAAGAAAACGTAAATTGTGGAATAAAATAATGATTTATAACATTAAAAACAAAATATTTTAGATGAACATATTTTAGATGAATCTTTGAAGTACATCAAAAGATATTATTTAAAATATTGCCGAGGCATGGTGGTGCACACCTGTGATCCCAGCGCTCAAGGAGGCTGAGGGAGGAAGATCGCAGGGAGTTCGAGGCCAGGCTGGGCTGCGTAATGAGACCCTGTCTTAAACAGCAATAAAGAAAAAACATTAGAATACTGATTTTTGTTTGTTTTCAAAACTGGTAAGTAGAAATAAAAAATATTACATTTTGAAAAGTTTGTTGTTCAAAGAAAAAGGGTTTTTATGATCTAGAATCTTGAAAATGAAAGCATAAAAATTTTCATAGTTTTATTACTACTGAAAGGAAAAATATACTGAATACAGTGGGGATGAAAGCATTCTGGGTATAAAGTCTTTATCTCCTACAAGGTAGTTAATAGGCCATTGTCCACAGCACTGGAAGACTATTAACTCACAAGAGAAGACATTTTCAGCAGTTACCAATCCAAGATCAGGAAAAACACAGCTCTGCTTTTTCCTCATCTGGATCATGTTGCCGAATGCAATGAATAGGGACTTTAGCTTTAGTTAAACACTAGAAGAAAAGTAAGAGAGGTTCTAGAAAACCTAAATCTTTAGTAAGAAGCATTGCTGGCTTTTATCCCTCTGTTATCAGGCAGCTCCTTAAGAATTAAATATATCCCAGTTCTCTTAGCCTTGAAGAAGAATGAACGAGACAAGACAAACACAGTCCAGGAGCTTATAAAAGTGAGGAGTGAAGTGATAAAGGAAAAACTGACTTTGCTCAGCAAACTTGGGCCAAGAAAAAGAGGAAAGCAGAAAATAAATAAATAAATAGATAAATAAATAAATAAATAAAAGCACAATCTTTAAAAAAATGGTTTTAGTTTATTTTAATGAGTAAAGATAAAAACAAAAGCAAAAAAATTGCCAAAAAAAAAAAAAACAAAGACAGAAACAGAGTAACAATACGGTAGAGATTTTCAAGACAAGAATATAAATTAACAGTGACTGTTATTGAGCAGGCCAGATAGCTCAGCAAAGTAAAGCACCTGCTCAGGCAGAGTGCAGCGGCCAGATTGCATCCCCTGCATGCAGTGCCGGCCCCGCCCCTGCGGTGCGCTGAGACAGCCATTGAGACTTGGTATGGTGTTACAGCCTGTAATTCCAGCGCTTGGAAGGCTGAAGACAGGAGAATCACTACGAGTCTGATCTACATAGTGAGACCCTGTAGACCCTGCACTAAATACATTTTAAAAATGGTTGTTATAGTGCATATTTTATCATCAAATCTCTTGCTCAGATAACAGCTACAGGTCTACAACATTTGACCAATACTTGAACATTAATACTTTCAATAGTCCTTAATTTTTTTCTTGTCCTCTTTAATTTTTTTAAATTTGTTTTAAAGACAGCATAATCAGAATTGATAAGACATAGAAATGGTACACGTTTTAGAAGAACAAGATGAAATGGCTTTGCACTGCACATTGCTGTCTTTGATGTAGTTGCTCAGTTTCCAGATTGGCTCCCCACGACATCCCATCACTTTCATGCTGTCTGCATATCATGGACCCCTGAGATGCTCTACATATGGGGTGCTGAGAATTGTTTGGCACATCCCTGGGACTTGAAATTAATAAGCACTGCTTACTTCCCCAGCCACCTTGCTGCCCCCAATTTCTTATCTCAAATCCACATCTACTATTAATTACTATAGCTGCTGCAGAAAAATCCATGTTGTATACTGTTTGCAGGGCCAATAACCCCCTAAGACAGGGGATGTAGAAAGGACAGTGAGATATAGCACAGTAATAAATAATAAATAATATGGAAGGAAAGAGCACATGGAGCCCAAAAATGAACTTTAGAAACAAAATTATGGGGAAAAATAATTATTTACAGAATATTGGATTTGAGTTGATGTTAAAAACTTCCATAAAATAGGTAGGAAAGAATAAAAAAAAAAGAAGAATAACAATTGCAACATTACAGGCCCATTCTCCTGAGATAGTAAGGCGAGAACCAAGAGGTCATTGCAGAAGTACTTGAGCTGAGTGCCATTGCTCACATCTATAATTCCAGCTGCTGGGGAGGCTGAGGCACAAGGATGGCAAAATCAAGGCCAGCCACAGCAGCTTACTGAGACCCTGTCTCCTGTTCAGAAGGACTGCAAATGTAGCTTAGTAGCAGAGTTCCCAGAGATGTATCTTTGGAGGGAAAATGTAAACCAGAGGGCATGATTAGTTTGAAGGATTACACAGGGCTTTGTCAGGAAACACTGCGCAGTGCTAAAGGACAGTGTAAACACGAGAAACAAGAGAAGGCAATAAATTATTGCCTCCTAGTGGGAACAAATGGCTGCACAAATCTATATTTCAGCCCACTTTGAGGACCAAAACACGTTTGGAAATGAATAATTTTCTCTGCAAGTCTGTCCCTTGCTGTTCAAACATATTTTCTTTTTTTGCCCAATCTTCTCCTTTAGGGGCTGGTGAGATGGCTCAGGGGTCTAAAGCAGCTACTTGGAACAAGCTTGGCAAAGCACAGGGACCGCGGTTTAATCCCCTAGCACCACATGCCAGCCAGACCCA